>SNQJ01S0032241.1:157996-169704 GCA_010110895.2 Picea sitchensis
ATTCTTAGTAGTCACACAAAATAAATGGCTGTGATTTCAATCATTAACTTCCTAGCTATTATAAAGACATCCGTTTATGTGTTTATTTTTTTACATTTACCTAATCATATTTAAAAATTACTTTGATAGCTAATTGATTGCCAAGTAAGTGATTAACAGAAATTAAAATATTAACACCAAATAAATGAAGCTCAACCGTTTATTTGTTAATGAATAATAAAATTTAATATATTCTTTTAAGGATTTTTTTCATCTTATCAGTCTTTCGGCTTTGATCAGCCACAATTATGTGACTGCTAGTTTTATATAATGAGAAAATCTATCATAACTCAATTGTCAATCAACAGTAGAAACAGTTATCACTAGTTGTTATGAATAACTATGCAGGCTGGCTCATCACTATAACCTGTTGATGATAAACAAGAAGTATATTTTCACTCCTGATAAATACCTTTGAATCTTAGCCCATTATCCTGTTTTACACCATACATTTTGAATTTACTTTATTTTAATTTAAGTGGGTTGGTGGTTTACTTAAAAAAAAAAAATAATATATTGAAAAACATATATAAACAAAAATCTGCAATCATCTTCCAAGAGGTTTATGCATGGAAATCGAGTAAAGCGTGTAAGATTGTGCAACACCAAGGTTTACATATATCGCAGCAGAATAAAGCTTCAATCATCTTCCAAGAGGTTTATGCTTTATGCATGGAAATAGAGTAAAGCATGTAAGATTATGCAAGCACAAGATTTACATATGGCAGCAGAGTAAAGTTTCCATCATCTCCCAGGAGGTTTATGCACAGAAATAGAGTAAGCATGTAATATTAAGCACTAAATTTTGTGTTAAAATAATTTTTTTCTATTATTGAAAAGAAAGAAATTACTAGAAATAACTAGGTTTATGTCACTTTAACCTTGTAAAAATTGTGTCTGCAATTTCACCTGGTTTCATAACTAAGCTTAAGAGATCAAAAGATTATTTAGTGTTTTTTAATAGTGCTAAAGACAAGGCAATGTTGACAGATCCATAAGGGGTTTGGTTGTTTAGTGTGTAATCTCTACATAGTGCTCAAACTATCAACAATGGACCCTAATCTCTACATAGTGCTCAAACTATCAACAATGGACCCTACTGTACAGTACTTTGCCTATTCAACAATATTATTCACTGGATAAGTAATTTTTTTTTCAAAGTTTCAATATTATTCATATTGAATCCGAAGAAACTTTCCAATACATAAGGAGACATGAGACATAATTACAGCTACATCCTCCCAACAAAAACAAAAACTTTGCTATCATCTAAAATGACTAACCTCGAAAAACATGAGCTTTTACATCAGCTTTTTATATCAAGCCTTATCTAGAAATACATGTCAACATACATCATTCAACAAACAGTTAACATCTCATAATCTCTGCACGGAACTCTAATTTCTTATGCACGCATCTACTCGTGCATATTCTCAGGAAAATACCTATACACAGACAAGCAACTTAAGGGACTTATCGGTTTTAAAGCACTTTCTACTCAAAATTATCACTCAGTCACATGTACCTACACACAGGAGTCACTTGGAAGCGTTACACATGGATAACAGTGCAACGCATATATGAAAGGAACCAATCTAATCCTTTTATTAAATTTATACGGGTTACAAATACTCAGGGACCACAACACTTCACTCTCCAACATTATTTCTCAGCTATAACTCTACCTCTATAATCTATCTATTTAACTTTTTGCGTACATCTGGCCAGGATTAGCTCGCTAAGGCCTTTTGGTCTGTTTACATATGACTCCATTTTTACACCAGTCTAACACCTTGAAACCCTCATGTACTCTTCTATTATTTATTCCCGTGCGTACCCTTGTCTTTGAGGCTCCCTCTCCACTCGCCTTCATTCTCGTGCCTCTTCATCTTGGTACGCAGCCCTTTTAAGAAATATCATCTCTGATCAATGTTGAGGATAAATTTCTGACCATCTAATTCACGTGTCATATTATTTCAGACCATCAAATTATTGTACTATATCTTATCGATTATGCAACAATGATGTGTCATATTATTTCAGACCATCAAATTATTGTACTATATCTTATCGATTGTCCATTTCTAAAAACTTTATTTATCTAGGTTAGTATAACACTTCAGGAAAACTAAAGCTTAAGAGTTAAAACATGAACGAAGCTGCAGAGTTAGGTGTTTTCGAAGACACCAGAAGGGACAGAGAGACTGAACGCTTTAAATGGATCCAGAGGGGGGTGCAAACCCCCTCTTACCAGAATATTGCAGCGAATGAAACTGCAGGAGCCAGAATTGGCCGCCATTTGAGCCACGGCCTCATCTCCATGATCAGATCCTGCAAGATGAGTAAAGCCTTGGAAAGGACATGGAGGTGGAAGCAGGTCGTCCCATCCAAAGGAAACTCAAACTTGGGAACCAGGGAAATGCATCCCCCAAGCAACTAAAGCTCCAAGGTATGTGATCAATTCCATTAGAGTTGGAGAGCACACTCACTTTATGAATTATGGCCCCGTGAAAGGGATCTCACGTGCTAGATCAAAACGTGGTGGAACTATATGAACTTCAACATTCAATAGAAAAGAATTGTACATAGACATACATATATAATACAAGAAGACCATAAGTGTCATGTAACTATATAAACTAAACCAACTAACTTATGATTAGAGTTTTAACATCCCCCTTTAATCATAAGTTCGTTCTTGCTTGAAAAACTGCCACTACTGACAATCACATGTGTCAAGTGAATATTCAAAGGGCTGATTAAAGTTGCTCTCTGAACTCTGAAAAAATAGCAGAAGCTGATGTCTTCTACTAAATTGGTGGTTTAAGGGTGACCACAAACTCATTTGGTGGTTTTTGGGATGACCACAAACCGAATGTCTAGCAGAAGTTGATTTATTCTACTAAATGGCATGGTTTAAGTTGACCATAAACTAACAAGAGCTCAAGGCTCAAAAATCTGAAAATGTAACAAGCAGAACTTCATGTCTTCTGTTCAATTGGTGGTTTTAAGCTGACCACAAACCATATCAACAACAATATGTTCAGGAACAAGACTGCATACCAAGAACTAGGTTGCATACTTGATCATCTGTTCACAGGCTCTAAATCAAACTTGGAACCCGACTCAACTAGAATCCCCCCCTATTAGGGACAAGTGGTTCCAATTCCCTTGATCGTCATTCGCAAGTATGGCCAAGAACAGATCCAACACATCAAACTGTCTTCCGACGGAGTCTAAAGACTCGATCTTCAACTTAAAAGACTACATCAACTCGGCCCCGATCATACCCTAAATCATCAAATCTTGAAAAACATTCATGTCCATCAACTGTAGAAATATCTCCAATCAAGTACGACTGTACTTGTGTATAAATTCGGCGATAAGACTGCTCCAATAAATTGTCTTCCAAACGCCAACGCCAATTCCCTAACCATTCAAAATGAAGTTGTTTCTGCTTGCGCTTTTGGCACCTTACTGAGGGGTGATTTTTCTTCCCACAAAATCTGCATGGGTGAAGATCAAAACAGTTTGACTTATCATGGCCAAACCGATGACAATGTTTGCACTGTATGGATTCTTTATCTGACTTATTATCATGATCTGGAATATCTGTAACAACATCTTCATCAACAATATCTTGTACTTGTTCCTTACTAATATCCTCAAGCTCTGTCGTCTTATAATCATTCAAAAAACCTCCACTCACAAAGAAAACAGGTTCGCAATCATTAGGAAAATGAAAAAAGTTGTTAGCATCATTTCCATATCCTAGTCCATATCGATTTCGTCTAAAGCGTAATTCTTCCCATGGTCGAACAATTCTAATTTCTTTGCCACATTTATCCTCAAATTTTTCTGTCATAGGGACTTTATCCAACTCATCTTCATGTTTATGACTGTCATCACTAGTCAATTGAATGTCTTCATTATTTTCATCCTTGATGTCATTTTGGTTGTCGAAATCACATTGTTGGTGTCAAAGCAAACTTAACTCACCGGATAACATTTTGTTTTGAAGTTTGAACATATCAATTTTCTTGTGCATTACTTGTAAACAAGTAATCACTGTGCTGAGGGTGCACTTGTTTATTGCAATTGTAGATTCCGTAGTTGAGTTAATTAATGTGTGCAATATTGTAAATATTTCTTCAATTCTTGCCATGTGTTTGTATGTTGATGCCACAAAGTTCAATTATGTATTCTGTTGTGCATGCAAAGAGGCAAAGAGAAATCGTTCCTTGTATGAATGCTTCTAAAAAACTACAGGATTTGTATCATGTTGTGCATTCCAAGAGAAATCGTTCGTTGAATGCTGCCAAAAAACTACAGGATAACCAATGACTTAGATGAACACAAAGACCCTAAGACCCCCTTATTCAATTTCAGGTAGTTCAAAGACGCCTTATAACTTCCAAAAACTCCTTATAACACATTTACAAACACTATTTAACACCCTTATAACTTCAATTACATTTAACTATAATAATGGAGAAAACTCCTCCATGTAAATTTTCAATCTTATAACTCCCATATAATTCCTTAAAAAATATTATATCACCTTTTTCTTTATAAAAAAGTATGCTTATGATCCACGACTGACATGTTAAAACATAAGACACCTTTGATTAATTCTAAATTTGATATTAGCTGCTTTGGCCTTTTAATCCCAATGATCTCTTCCACTTAGTTTTCACCTTGTAGGGTTTCAAAGTTAATGGCAAATTTTCCAAGAGAGATCGGGAATGGATGACTTGTGCTTAAACCCAAAGTACACAGTACAATTTATTATTTGAAACCCTAAAGGCATTAAAGGTATCTTCCAAGAAAGAGTGCGACAACCAACTTCCACTAAAATAGCCCAAAATGCGTATACTGCAAATTCTTGTTTCACATGGCCAAATGGCTGAGAGGATGTATAGACATCAATGATTTTCAATTTGTCTGAAGGTTGTTAGATCAATGGGAGAATGATTGTTATCATTCCATTTCCAATCGAACAACTAAAGTCCAGGACTGTTTTCAAGAACAAGATTTCAAATTCACTTGGAATTCTCCAGCAGAAATATGACTTCTATATCCCCATGACTCTGATGAGCTCATAAAATAGATATTTTAACGGTTTAATACAAATAATCCAAAAATAATTAAAATGGTACCTTTACCATACGATCTCAACCTCCACTAGCGTTCAATCTCCAGCAAAAAAGAGTATCTGATTTAGGCATTCTGCTCTTCGTGGCCTCTGCAATTCGTGTGGCCTCTTCTTTCTCTGTTTCCACAAACCAGAACCAGCAAACGATTCGCTTCCTTCACGCAGATAAGATTCCTTGGGTGTCTAGGTATAGACCCAAAATGTCCTCCTTCTACATGGATTGAAGCATCTGTGGTATTGAATCTGTTGGAGGGCGTTTTTTTTTTTTTTTAACGAAGTCTAAGATCGGCAATGGAGAGCTTCGTAACGACTTATCGCTTGATGTTCTTCGACGATGAGCAAGAGTAAAACATGGGTTACGTCAGAGTGCATTCTTTGTCAAGTTCTTGTATATGGAAACTGTTATGTCACATTCTCCATAACTGAAACCAAGTAAAAAAACAAGAACTTCTCTTTCTTTATTTGGTTGCCTTTTTTTACATGGTCGTAAATTTCTTTACCGTAGTGAATCCAATGTCAATCGGTTAATCACCACAATGGTTCTTCCACCAAATAATCTGATCGGCTCCTTGCATATGTCGATTTTCACCTTTCGCATGTACGTTTTCAACTTGCTCTCACAATTTCTGGCTTGCTCTCAGTCAACACACGGGATGGTCTCTTACCTTTGCACACAGATGAACCCCAACCTTCTTTTCTCTGTGGATTCGAATCATAGACAGACATACCACCATTTCACAAAACCCGCAGCTCTTTCTCTGCGTTCTTCACTGCACACGAAATGACCAGAAACACGAACCAACAACCAAACTTTTCTTTGGATTTACCTCTTCACATCTTTCCTCTCCACGGGTTCAAATCAAACACGAAGTTTCTTTCAAATCTCCGGGACCCTGGGCCCTTCAGTGATGAAGTGAGGCTCATACCTGCTCTGATACCACTATTAGATTCATAATGAAGAAAAAAACATAAACATAATGGAAATAACTCAAGCAATCAAGAAATCATGATGAACAGAGATAAATAAATACTGGCAGAAAAGGCATACTCTATATTCATCAATGCTTGAAATAATCATGTACATAGACGTACATATATAATACAAGAAGACCATAACTGTCATGTAACTGTATAACAGTTAGGTAAACCAACTAAACCAACTAACTTATGATTATAGTTTTAACAGGAACTTCAATCTATACCGGTAGAGCAACTTCAAAAGGTCCACAAAGTTTTCATCATAAACTCCATAACAGGTGCCACTTCAAGGTTGGGTATAAGTTCAAACTTAGGTCAAGGCCCTAGATGAATGCCTAAAAAGGGTAAGCGATGGGGGCATAAATCAATGCAACAACTAATTAAAGAGGTAGGTCACTTTATGATCAACTCATAATAGACCCAGCGTCTCATGGAGGGTTTCTTCCCTCCCCCCCCTAACTCCTCATGATGAATATCATTTCATGGAATGTAAGAGGTCTAAACAGAAGAACCAAACAAATTATTATTCATAATTGTATAATGACAAAGGACCTGGATATTCTTTTTCTACAGGAAACAAAATGTGCAGGTGACACAACAACAAAGATCTTTAGAAGGTGTTGGAGGCATTGTAATTTTATATACAATGACTCTAACAATGCAGTAGGAGGATGGGCAATCCTCTGGAACCCTGCCACAATTATTGTAGATCAACCATTCTCCACATCTTTTACATTGTCAGTGCACTGTCGATCCATAGGCTCTAGCAAAGTGGGTGTTCTCACAAATGCTTATGGACCCCAAAACAATCAGGAAAAATATCACTTCCTAAACAACCTCTCCTACCCTGATAGCCTGATACAACAAAAGAACTAGACTTTAGGGGGAGATTTTAACATCATCCTCACACTTGAAGAAAAGAGTGGGGGTTCAAGGTGGCTTGAACAGAATAGTGGTAAGTTACGGGATCTCCTTAAACATACTCACTTAATTGATATAGAATCCAAAAATGACACCTTCACTTGGTCTAACAAATGATTTGGATCCCAACAAATCGCTTGCAGACTAGATCATTTTCTTATTTCAGAAACCTTGATGCTTGAGGGACCCTCAATTGAAGCGAGTATCCTCCCAAAATTAGGTTCTGATCTTTGGCCAGTGCAGTTGTGGATTAACACAATAGCCATGCCTAAATATAAGCCATTTTGATTTGAAAAAATTTGGTGAAATCATCCAGACTTCCCATAGCTCTCCAAAACTGGTGGACGAATGTATAAATCTCACATGGATCACTAATGTACAAATTCCAACAAAGACTGGAGAACTTCAAGTAGCAGCTTCAATATTGGAACAAAAATTCTTTTGGAAATATATTTCAGGCATAGAGGATTTTGGAACAATGTCTGGAAGAAATCCAATAGGAATCCATTTTTCAGGGCCACACAGACACTTTACGTTAGGAAGAGGAACTTCTCAGATGAAAATTAGAGGAAAGGAACAAGAAGGAGGAAATCTTATGGAAACATAAATCCATAGTGAAATGGCTTAAGGAAGGGGAAAAGAATACCAAATTATTCCATCGCTCCATGGTGCATAGACAATATATCAATCATATCACGAAGCTAGAAGATGAGTAGGAAGCCCAATTCTCAATCATGAGAGAATATAATCTGAGCTAGTAAACTATTATAAGGAACTTCTGTGAGAATCTCCCGTTGATCACACTCCAACCATTAACAGAGTAATCCAACACATACTGACACTCATCATACCTGAAAAAAATCAAGACCTCATGAGGCCAATTATGCTTGAAGAGGTAGATTAGGCAAACAAGGAAATGCCCCTAGGAAAAGCACCTGGGCCAGATGGCTTCAAAACATACTTCTTCCACTATTGTTGGTCGATGATAAGGAAAGAGATTTGGCTACTTGTGGAGGAATCCAAGACTTCTGGGCAAGTGCTCTCAGCCCCCAATGCTACTTTTGTCACTCTAATTCCAAAGGAAGAGAGAGTCACTCAACCGAAGCAATTATAAACCATTGTGCTTTGCAATGTAATCTACAATATCATTACCAAAGTCATCACTCTCAGACTAAAACCCATCCTCCATTTCATCATATCCAAGGAGCAGTTAGGTTATGTTGAGGGGCACCAAATCACGGACAACGTCATTTTGGTCCATGAAGTGATCCACTCACTTAAATCCATCTGTACCCCAAGTATGGTCATTAAGCTTGACCTCTCCAAGGATTTTGATCGCTTGAGTTGGAAGTACATGCATTCCCTTCTTTCATCTTTTGGTTTTAGTAGTGATTGGATCCAATGGACAATGAACCTCACTTATTTTTCTTTCTTTTCCATCCTAGTCAATGGTGTACCCTCCCAACCCTTCTCTCCCTCGAGATGCATTCGTCAAGGGGAACCTCTCTCTCCTTTTCTCTTTTTCATTATGGCTAAAGGATTGGGACGATATATCATTGCCTCTATAGCAATTAGCAGATGGCTCTCTTCAAGGTCTCCCTTTACATGTCTTGGAAACTGCTGCTTCCCATAGCCAGTTTGTGGATGACAACATGTTTATGAACACTCCCACCACATAGGAATCCATCAAACTTAAGTACATCCTCTCATATTTTAGTGAAGCCTCCGACACAACCTTTAACCTGGATAAATCCCAACTCTTCTTCTTCAACACTCCTTTGTCCATCCAATAACATCTTTCACAACTTTTGGGTATACCCAAGAGCTCCCTTCCATCCAAGTATATTGGTATTCCCCTCTCCAACTCAGTTGCATGGAATATATCTTGGGATTCTCTCCTCCAATCTCTCACCAGTCGTTTGAATTCCTAGGCCTTCAAATCCATAAATCTTGTTGCTCGACTGGTTCTCATCAAATCATTCCTTCAGGCCATCCTTGCCTATCTTTTCGCAACCCTAGCTGCCCCAAAATTACTTATTAAATACATTTGGAATCTTCAGCAAAAGTTCCTTTGGAAAGGTCATGATCCAGGAAAAAAATGGGCTCTTGTTAACTGGGAGAAAGTTTGCAAGCCAAAGTCTATCGGGGTTCTTTGACTCAGGGACCCAGGTAGGTTGAACACCATTATGGGAGCTAAAATATGGTGGTGTTGGCTCAAGTATCCGACCGAATTGTGGGCCAAGCTATGGAAGAAAAATAAAGCCCCCAATATTAATGAGGAACAAATCATTAGGTTCAATGATCAAATCCAAGGCTCAAATATTTGGAATGCAGCCTGGCGCAATCTCCCTCTCATTTAGGAATATGCATTCTAGGAATACAGAATGGACATGATGCTCTATTCTCGATGGAATCATGGCACCAATTACCTCCTTTGCAATATTTCGACAAAATGTGCCCCATCCAGAACCACATGCAACAACTGGAGCCCCTCAAGGTATCAAACCTTTGGTTGAATGCTTCACTGCATGCCCTTTTGCGGACCTGGAAAATGCTTCCCAATGACTTCAATATCCTTACTAGTTGTGACTTACAACCTTGGCATGTTGTCGTATCCTAGAGAAATATTCACATCAGGGAAGGACCGAATATTCTTCGCTAGGGACACTCCCCCTTGGGCACTTTCACGATTAAGGAAGCCTACATCCTCCAATCTAATTTTCATGTCCAACCAAAAGAGAACATCTAGAAAATCATTTTGGGAACACGATTGTGGTCGAAAGTCTCCACTTTCCTCTTGCTCATGTTACAGAATCGCATTCTCATCTGGGAAAATCTCAAGAAACGAGGGTTCTTTAGACCCTCGATATGCCATCTTTGTCAACAAAAGGAAGAGTCAGTGGAGCACATATTAAATCAATGTTCTATATGTGGGGAAATATGGGATAAAGTTCTCCAATCATGAGGAAGACTAACAAAGAAAGAGACAATATCATAAGCACCATAGAGAACTAGGGAAATACAACCTTCAAAAATCCCATTTTAAATAGGGTATGGCAATTGCTACCAGGATTTGTAGTCTGGAATATCTAGAAAGAAAGCAACATGTGCATATTTCACTCCCAAACCTCTCCCCCTTCCCACATATGGTCAAGGATTTATGTAAATATTCAAGAAACCATATGCACCCAAGACTGGGCCCAAGAAGACCTCTCATGTGACCCCAGGGAAAGCCTCATTCTTTCAAACTGGATGTTGAATCTACAAGGCATTCCTCCCATTACCACCCTGCATAAAAAACCATCTCCCCCTAGCCCCACGCCATGGAATTTCCCCCCTTCAGCATTTTTCAAGATGAACTTCGATGGTTCTTCGAAGGGTAATCCTTGACTTGTGGGGTTCAGGGTGGTTTGTCAGGATTGCACTAGACAAATCAAATACATCATGGTTGGAAACCTGAGGTATGATTCCAAAATTTTTGCAAAGATATGGGACCTCATGAGAGGAATCCAATTAGCTTCCAACCTAAATTTGACTCATCTAATTGTTGAAGCGTATTCTCGAGTGATTCTCTCGCTAGCCACCAAAATTGTAAATGGGTCTGATCCTGCAAAAGTTTCCACAAGTTGGTGTTTTCTTGTGTTAAGCCCTAATATTGGCCCATTACCCCTTGATTGGGGCATATTACATTAGTAATGTTATTTTATTTATGTCAGCTTTATTCCATTAGATTTAATTATACCTCCTAGTCTCCTATATATACCAAGGAGACATTTTCATTTGGAATCATCTTGTACTTGAACATTTAAGTGGGGTAAAAGGAGGTTACCCCCTCGAAGAGGCTTATTATATGAAATTATCTTTTTTTCAAGGCATTGAGTACTTTTTCTAAGGTTTTTCTATGCTATATTGATATTTGGTTCTTAACATATGGTATCAGAGCTCAAGGTCTTGAGGTTTCGCTACTACATCTGATACACCTTGTAATTTTTTCTATAACTTTTTTTATACAACGTTTTAGAAGGAACAGATTGAAATATATTTAGTAGACGGATCAAGGTACGTTGGGTTAAAATTTCAGCTCCTAAGGCCTTATACTTTCGGAGATATAGCTTGTACAAGATAGGGTTCTGGAATCATTCTGAAATGAGTCATTGCGTAATTTTCGCTATAAATTTTTTTATGTAACATTTCAGACCCTGAACTATGGAAGCTATTCATAGAAATTAGTAAGGTATCTGTGATAAAAATTTCATCTTCTGGGTCATCTTACATTTGTAGATATATCATGTGTAAGATAGGGTATCTGACTAGTCCTATTGACTAGTCTCAAGAAGGTGTTCTAGGTAAAACAATCATAACTTCTTCCTAGAGTATCCAATTTGAGTGGGACTGGTTTCATTGGATCGTGGACAGTCTGCAGTATTTCAAGTATGTGTTTCAAAATTTATATCAATTATTTTGTGCGGGGCATGCTATACAAGTGAGATCTCCTGGAAAGTCCAAAAATTGACAAGTTGTGGGGAAGTTACCATAAATTCCACTTGGCACATCCAATTTTGATTAGACCTGTGGCATTGCGGAGAAGAAATATCAGAGAACTACATAAAAGAAA
>SNQJ01S0032242.1:4020-26562 GCA_010110895.2 Picea sitchensis
TGTTGTGGAAGAACGCCTTTGATTTCTTCGCCATCGGTTACAATATTTTATTTTAAACTAGAGATTGTAATAATATTAATTTGTCTAAATTTGTTTAGAAATTGTTGTCACTGTACCTGAATTTTGATATCAAAATTACAATTGACCTTGATGGTTTTGTGTACTATGGAAAGTGAAATTTATATGTTTATCATTTCAATTTCTTAAAAATGAATAATGGCTTCTAGGATAAATATTGTACAGAAGGCAAAATTTCTTAGTCGCTACTAATGACTCGATCAGACTTTTAAATTATGTTTTTGTTATTAAATGGTTTATGTTTGTATGACGGAAGGAATGATGTATTATTATAGATTGGGCTGGGAATCTTCCTTTGAAAAAGAAGAGGAAAAACTCTGTGCTTGGGTTGCTTGGGCGCCCTGTTCATTATTCCTAAATGTGAAACCCTTACCAAGATCTATCCTTCTCAACTTCTTGAATGGCACACCTGTTATATTAAATCTATTTCATGCGTTGAGAAATTCTCCCTTGATGCAATCCTGTTGCCCAATGCTTATTTTTCCTTATTTGATTGTAGATTTCGCCTGGTTGTAGACTTGGCACCTTGATTGAGTGGTTACGCCTTCCTGTAAGGATGTATTTGACCTGCGCATAGTGAGTAGCCAGACTCTGTCAGCGTGGTGCATGATAATTTACCCCATGCACTCATCCCTTCTTAGCTCGTGGGCTTGGCGAGTTGAGTTACTAAGAGCTTGAAGGGGGTATCTCCACCGGATACCTTCCCTTCAGAATCGTTCTTACTAAATCGATATTTCAGGATGATCCTTTTTCAACCATACCCCTTTTTCCTTCCAGGACTCTGTCATGATAAACTGGAACAAACCTTTGGAGTTACAGTGCTTGAATGGATTGTCCTGATGTATTTATTACATGTGTAGTTGGCGCCCTGTGATAGATTTTGGGGTTCAGTGTAAATTTTGCACTTTAGGAAGGGAGGGGCGTGCAAATAGCGAGCCTGGTTCTACCCTTAGCTCCTTTAATCATTTCGCTGCCTCAGCTCCATATCCATCTTAGGAAGAAGCGTTGGAGCACGATTTTACTTCTGGGGTAGATCGCAGAGAAGAAATGCCAGAAAAGTTAAGCAGATTTCGTTTAAGTGTGGGGTTGGGGTTACTGCCGAATAATTGACCTTCCTGAAGTAATTTCATTTTATTTCACAAGTAGTTGTGGGTAACTTACTCACCTAGGTTCATTCATTAGTTGAGTGTGGATTACTCTTAAGGAAAGTTGGGCGAAGGGAATTGGGAATGTAGTGGCTTAACTTTACGCGAAGAAGGCCCTCTATTTAAGACTTGTCCACTAGTTAACTTGGCTTGTTACAACAAACATCTTGTCTACTTTTTAAGATAACTTGGAGCGATATGATCCTCCTTGAGTTCTTTATACAAGAGAATGTAAAAAAAATTGTGAATATCTTCACTAACCCTATGTTTTTCTTCAATTTTGTGGGCTTACCCCGAATGGTTGTTCTTGAAATGCTAGAGTGAAAAATTCCTTGGCATAGCCCATATCTTGAACTAAATTATTATCTTAACACTTTTTCAAAGAATACTTTAGAATAGATGGAAAAATGGGTACTCACATACTTGGAATTTACTTACTTGAAAGAGTGTTCTAGGTGAAGTGGAAAAGATGTTCCAATGGAATTTAAACGTTCTCTTTATAGTTTATTTTATTTGGTGGGTCTGCTAAAAGATGTGTGTTGGTATAAACCAATTGGTAAAAGAGGAGATCTTAACTACTGAAGAAGGATGAGCTTGGGATAACCCTTGTACTCAAGCACGTAGACAAATATTTTCACACCTGTGACAAGCCTAGTACTAATACATCAACTTGTTGGTATTTCAATTATCGACTGAGATATAATTATCGAAAGAAAACATACATGCAATAAAATGATGGCAAGATAAATAGTTTCCTTAGCTCTAATCATTAATCACACATTAACACAACGATTTTCTTTCCATCATTAGAGACAAGAACTATAAAAATATTGAATCAACTAACTTATTAATGGATTCAAAAGCTCTTACTCATTACAACATCCATTCATGAGATAAAGTCGAAAGTAATTCCTCCTTAGATCCAATCATAGACGCCTTTGATGAAAAAACAGAAGTTTGTCTCTGGTCCTAAACATGACTTCTCAATTAAGGTAGTTCTAAAATAGTTCTTCACAATTCCAAAAATGAGGGTCTTTGCCCAAAACCATCGACCTATTCTAAAAGGTCGATCATCTTATTTATAACAAATCATTAACTAAAAATAACTATCAAAAGTGCAAGATAAGTAAAACAAAACATCGCCACATGGCGCTTCCATCTCTCTATCTTCTAAGAGTCATCGAATGGTTTCAATGAAGTGGATGAATCCTCTCATACTCTAACCATTTGAAAAAGAGTTCCTCGCATGTGTTGGCATACGAGAATATGTGTTGGTCCATCGGGGTCGAAAGGATCTCCTTTACTTCTATTGTCCATGCCCGACACTTGACTATTTTAACACTTAACTGTTGTAATAATGGTCGAGCCTTGATCGGGTGCTCCATGAACTATTTTGCTTGTCCTTGCACCATGTTCCCCACTTTTTCTATCTTTGGAGTCCATGTTGAGTCTTGTTCTGCATGTTGTTTAAATATGTCATGCAAGTCGACAAAGTCCTCAGGTGAGTCGAATTCTGGGAGATCGATGTCTTTCATCTCTCGATTGATCATGACCCAGCTTCTTTTGCAATCGACCCATTTTTCTTTAATCTCCCACTGAGGTTCTTGGGCCATTTTCACCTAGTATTCGGTCGCTTTCCTTATTCGATCTATGTTGTTGTCCCCCAGCACCCAAATGTCGTGCTCTTCGGCGTCTTGGCCCTTTTTAACTGCGTTGATGTACTATATTCTTTTCAATGCTTGGTGAGCCTTCTGGTACCATCTTTCAATGTCTTTGGAGGTTGTTAGCGCCATGAGGGTGTCTTCTTGGAAGTCGAATATCCCCGCAGTGAATAGGTTTTGTCCATTCGTGAATTTGTCATAGGCGTCTTGGAACTCACTTCTCAAAAACAATATGGCTTGTGTGGAGTCTTGATAGTATTTCTCCAAGTGGCGCAGATGTTCCAACTCCTTTAGCGCAGCGGCCAACTCCTCCTCATATTTTCTTGCTCTGTTCAGGGTGTCATCTGTGATAGCCATCCCTGCGATGATAATCTCATATGTCTTGGCATGCTCTATGCTAATCCATTTTTCCTCTGTGGTGATGAGGATCGAACTGTCCAACGTAATCCTCCCCTTCTTAGTGGTTCTCTTCATGATGGCTTTCCTTTTTCAGTCGGAGGCGATTGCTTGTATATCGACGACCTCATCAACAGGTTTGGGGATTTGTTATTCTCCCTAGGTAAGAGTGTTTCCTAGGCTCCCGATTGTGTATATTTGTTCTAGGTTGGGTTCCTGAACCTCTTCTTTATGTCTCGATGGCTCGACTTTCAGTTGTTTCTCATCGACTAGCAAGCTATCGACCAAAACGGAGGAACCAGGGGCATGTTCGGTACTTACTTGGTAATCGACTGTTGAAATGTCGATTTCCTATTGTGGAATTTCTTCTTCTTGTCCACACGATCCTAGCTCATCCCTCGAGATTTCCATTGGGGTTCACGATATGTCGAGGGACTTAGTGTCTAAGGCACTTTCTACCTCATGCTCGCTCTATGGACGACTTTGAACTGGAGCCTCGGCACCAGGGGTGGATTCTTTCTCAGGTTCTCTCTCCTCTGTAATTTGCACTGGAGTGACCAGGGACACCTTCGAACTCTCCTTATCATCGTAGATGGTTATTAAATCGAACAAGGGATTTGGTGCACTTGTTCTCCCTGATCTCCTCTCTATCTCGAGCTAGGTTGAAACTTCCACCGGTGATCTGACCTGTGGTGGTGGAACTTCAGGGACTTCTGACCAGATGATTTCTTCAAGCTGCATCGACTCTAGTCCACTTGGTTATCCTCGTCTTTAAATTGGGTCATCATTTGGGATCCTTGTCATTTCTATCAGGTCTGGGTCATTTTGCAATTGATCAATGATCCTTTGTGCCCCTTCTAGCAAGATAAATCCCCTTCTTTCTGCCTCTGTTGTCTCTACCACTCTGATTTCTTCCCTAGCTTTGAGGGCTTCCTGGACTTCCTGGGCTGACTGCTCTATCGTTTCCACCTGTTCATCCATGCTCATGTCCTTGAACCTCATCATATTTTGGTTGGCCATTCTCTGTACCACCTCGTCCCAGTCCTGGGCGCACTCTGTGAAGATTTCATCTTTGAATTTATCAAGGGTGTACGACCAACAAGATGATACATGTGAAGCATGTTGAAGGACCAGGCCTTTAGGGTCATTCTTGTGGAATCGACATGTCGGGAACCTGAATTCCAATTGGATAAGCCCTTCGTATTTGGCTTGAGCAGTATCCTTCACCAGATAGAACCCCACATGGAAACCGTAGGGTACGAAAGCCCGTTTCTCGTCCTTGAATAATGTGGTGTTGTATCCCTGTAGGATAGTCTGATAGCATATTTCTCCCACAACAAGTCGGTTTGGGACATGAGCAGGTAGGAGGTGTGGTGCTTCGGTGGCCCCGAACACCCTGAGGTAGGTTGAGCATTCGTCTAGATACTAATGGCCTACCTTTGTTATCATCTTCTTGGCTATTGAAGATAATCTTGGGCATTCCTTCTTTAAAATAATGAAATGAATGGGGGTGATGAATTCATCGCAGATGAGTGCGTAAGATTTATTGTACTTGTTCTCCCATAGTATGTTGAAGTAGACGTGGACAGGGAGCTCCACAACATGCTAGCGTAAATTCATGTCGGCGAAGACATTCCTTGCGCACATGAAATCGAGAAGGTATGAGGCCATGTAAAAAGTGGGTGCCTCCCCTTATTTTGGCGACTGAGCCTATTGTACACACATGATTAATTGTTTTGAGATTATAGCTCCCTAGTTGAAGCTGCTCCCAAATATCGCCATTGTGTATGCCAACGAAATCCATGCTTCTAAAAACTTAGAGCAATCCTTTTCTCCATATATCCGACAGATGAGAGTCATCAAATAGGTGTATGGCTCTCTCGGGTTAATCGTCCCATACCATCCATTTCTCCAGCTAGTGAACTTCTTTTCTTCCTTCCACCACGAGGACATCAACCAGCTAGTGTCATGGAATTCATAGAACTTCACCACGAATTCTATGTTGAGCCGCTCCTTTGGGTCCCTAATCTTGTAGTATTTTGGGACTTCTGTCAGGAGGAAAACTTCGACACCCGCCATTTTCATCATTGATCAAGCAATTTTTTCCATCCATATGGTCGATGAGCATTTCAAAACCTTTATGCAGGGGAAAACTGGGGTTCTACTTGCCACCATGTGTAAATATGACCATCGGATGTTCGGGAACACCTGGTCATCGAGCACCTTTACGTCTGGGTCGTTGTGAGGGATATACTCTGTGTATTCTTCTCAGCTAATTTTGTTGAAGATATCCCCCCAATGTGGGAGCATTACTTTGGATCTAGTGCTTTCCTCTGTATCACCAAAGGCCAGAGGCTGGACAAAAGTTTTCTTAGTTGTTGATTTAATGACAGGCTCCGCCCTGGGAGCATACTCCAACTGCCTTGCAGTCCCTGGAGAAGAAGCTTTGCCTATTTCATCTTCTTTAAGCTTGGGTCCCTCGGAGAGCATATGGTGGTTGGATTTCTCAGAGGCATCTTACCTGCAACTAGAACATACTTTAGAGTTTGTGTGAGAAAACCAGATGCATATATTATGGCCAACGAATTGAAAAACTTGAATACATAACTTTGCAGCTTGTTAAACCTGGTTTCGATAATCAGAGGGTTGGTACAGTCTTGAGAAGTTCGCTCTTCTCCTTCAGATGCTCTGGAATTCAACTTGTGCGCATAATGAATTCTTTCGAAACTGTTCTAGATATTTAAATAGGAATGAACTTACCTTGTCGCATCAACCATTTAATTCAGGTTATGAGTGTAATTTCATTAAATCTATCGCCATATCTTCAAAGATGTTTAAAATTAAATTCATCGTGGGTTGAAAGAGAGGGCACGGGTGGTAATGTGGTCTATCGAAAATTTCAAAATTTCGTTGTCTAATCGGCGAACAAGATAGAAATTAATGCGGGATCGGGCATTAACTTGTCTCTTAAATTTCCAAATCTGATCGTATCTCATGCCGCAAACATCCCATCGTTTCACTAGTTTTGTTGGTGGAACGGGCGTCAGGATTGTGCTTCAAACGTTTTTGTTAATATCTCCTTGCAAAATTTCTGACGCCGATCGATCTTGTCGTACAGAGCTGACGTGGGAAAGATGACTAGGAGGCGTGATTGGGACCCAGGAAACCTTAAAATGACTCGGGACGAAACTAGGTCGTACAACCCTTTTACATGGTAAAGACACGTGGAATTCAAGACCGATGAATTCATTTGCTTGTGTTAATCGGAATCGGGACTTTCTTTAAGCTATACATTCTAAACCCAATCCTATATTGTCAACGTTAAAAAGTATCAAGGATCGACGATCGGCGATCAACCTACCCAAGTGATATCGAATCGACTCTCTCGAAAAAGTCTTGATGCTGAAAACGCATCGGGGATCGACGATCGGAAATATTCTTGTCACAGAAAAAATGATTGTTTTAACTTTTCTAGATTCCCTGACCTAGATAAAGCGCATCGGTCATCGGCTATCGGTAATTTCTTTACGCCCTTTGTCAATGTCTATCCTTCCCACCTTTTGTTGATGTCAAAGGGGATCGACTATCTCTTGAAACTTTTTGTGAATAACTTACGCAAACCAACCCCACCTTCTGTCGACGTCGATCAGGGATTAGCGCTCGGCGACTGTTGTAACTATGTGGTTCCTTTACTTGCTTGAATTTTTTTCGACGTTGAACCTGAGTGCATTAGGTGCAGTGTTAGTTGCCGATTCTCAATTCGGGTGTTAAGTTATTTTAGAAATGGGGTTAACAATTTCAAACAAACCTAAATTGATGATAAGAGTCATGAAAAAAACACAAAGATAAATCATTTCCCAAACTGAAATCGATTCAGAAAGTGCAGAAAACAAGTGGTACCCAAAAAGCGACAAAATTTCATAAGGATTTTAGGGTGTGTTGAGTGCTCAACAAATGGCGACTTACTGGGAAAAAACAGAATATATGTTCCTTCCCCAGGCTTAGCTGATGTAGAAGTTGGTTAATAACTTGACTGGTTTGTTTTTATCAGAATCTCTTCTATCCTTGCATTTGCAATTCCCCCGGGTGGTGAATTTGGGCCTGACTGTGGGGTTTCAACCTCTATCCCACCTTTGTTCCTTTTAACCATGACCCATGCTCGCTTTTGACAAGAGTCGAGTAAAGAATTCATTGGCACCAAGCCTTTAGTTATCATCATTCACTTGTTGCGGTGTTGCTCCACTGCCAGCGACCGTCCATAGCCCCGACGGAGTCACCCCGATGTCATAGACCTTTCTTTGCTGCCAGCAAGCGTCCATAGCCCCGACGGAGTTATCTACATACCCTCTCCTACTTTTCACTCATTTGATATAATTGATTTATTTCGGTAGAATTCCCTGAGCGAGTGGGAGAGGAGGACGTTTGTTGTTTGCAAGATGAGATGGTTAAGGTGAAATTTGTTATCTCTGTCTTGAGGTACATGTGGTCCTTTCCAACTTCCCATCTTTCCCTTTAGGTTTTACCAAACCACCAGGTGGACACTTTATTACTTATCAAGGTTGCTTATTTGCAAAGGTTAGATACAAAATTCCTTTAAGACAACAACTATTCACCAAGTGTTTCTCGTGTTTATATGTAAGCATGAGTCAGGAACAGAGTTTGCTATACTGTATGACTTATGGTCAACCAATGTCTTGCGGAACACAGTCTTCAAAGAGAAAAAAATACTACACAAGAAGACAAAAATTAAAAGACTCCGCAATCAGCCTAATTTAAAATAAAATAACATGAAAACACACAAACACACTCTTTTTTTTTTTAACTGGAAATATTGTTTTAGGGCTTGGCCATTTATTGGGAGGGCGTCAGGTTCCCCCCTTATATTTGGAAACCKATATGTGCCTACCCTAGTTTCTCGCATATATGAAAAGSTCTGAGACATAGATTCTGAAACTTCGAATGTTTTCCCTTTGGCTCATTCGCTCTGTCCCATTTCAGGACTAAGTCTCCTACTTCAAAATTCTTCTCTTTGACTTTATGCTTGTCAAACCACCTTTTAACTATCTTCTCATGAGCAATGAACTTTGATTTTTATTTTTCCATTTCTTCTTCCAGCATGAGGAGGGTATCAATTCTTTGTTGAATAACCGATGAGGGTTGTCCTCTAGAAACCTGAGCAAGCTGAAGAGATGGAAGATATAGCACGTTCGAGAGAATGGCGTCTTGTCCGTATACCATAAAATATGAGGAATTCCCTATGGCTTCCTTGGGTGTTACTCCATCGACCCATAAGGCATTATGAAGTGAACTATGCCAATTCCTCTGGTTGTCTGCAAATTTTTTCTTTAATATCCTCACTAGGTTCTTATTGGTTGATTATGCCACTCCATTCCCCTGTGGATAGTAGTTTGCAGAGTATCTGATTATGATTCCTTTTTATAGAGAAAAATTTGTTAATAGGATGGAAGAAAAGTAAGCGACATTATAAAAAAAAAGAACGGATGGCATACCAAACCTCGTGATCAGTTGTTTCTCTATGAATTGGATTACCACCTTTTTGTTTACATGAGTTAGAGGGACGACCTCTTCCCATTTCGTGAAATAGTCTGTGGAAGTCGGTATGTATTTATGTTGTTTTGAAGAACTTAGTGTAATTTATCGTATGACATCTAACCCCCATTGCTCGAATGGTCTGGAGATGGCCACAGGTTGGAGTGGGACAATTGCTCTCTTTTCCCTCCCTGCGCTCATTTGACAAGTTTTATAGTTTCTAGAATATGTGTGAGCGTCTCTAAACAGAGTATGCCAATAATAGTCGGCTCTCAATATCTTGTGAGCGGTGGTATTCCCTCCGAAGTGTCCACCTACAGGACCATCATGGAGCTCCTTCAGAACCTTGTCTGCATCTTCTCATTCGAGACATCTTAAAAGTACCCCATCATAATTAACGTGTAAGAGCACCGAATTTATGAGGCGATATTGTGTTGATTTTAGTCTGAGAGCTCTCCTTTCCTTAGGGTTTAGGTTTTCTGGGCAAGTCCCATGATGCAAGAGATAAGTTAGTTTCCCATACCAAGACTCCTTCCTTGGGGGAACATATAAAGCTTCACTACACCATAATTCCAATTCATTCTCCCACCCGGGGTCTTCATTTACCTGATCATGAGCTTCAGCTGTTAGTTTACACAATCCTTGTTCCTTAACCAGTTTGGAAGGTTTTATATCTAGATCAAATTCTTGGACCACTGCCATCTAGTTTCCTCCTCTTTCCCCCATCTCATGTTGAGTGAATAGGGATCAGACTGCAGGATGAGGCACAATGACTTTAGTGTGGTTTTCTAGGATGTAAGATCTAAAATATTTTACTGTCTTGTACACTGCATAAGCTTGCTTGTCTATAGCAAGGTAATTTAGTTTGGCCCCTTGGAGATTAGTGCTCATAAATGAGACCAGTGCCTCATTGTTGTCATCATCCTTCTAATTCAACACTGCAGCTAACGATTGGTTGGAGGCAAAAGTATAGAGGAAAAAATATTTGCTAAAGTCAGGACTTCGCAATACTAGAGCTTGAGATATTGCAGTAATAATATTGTTGAAAGCACATTTTTTTTCGTCATCCCACTTAAATTCAACATCTTTGAGGATCATTTTTTGTAAGAGTTTGATATTTTCAACGAAATCAGGGGTGAACTTCCTCACAAAATTGATTTTCTCAAAGAAGGATTGCATAGCCTTTTTGTTGTGGGGTAAGGGAAGCTAAGATATTTACCTAATTCGTTCTAGGTCTATGTGAATTCTTGCTTGTGATATAATATGACCCAGTAGTTTCCCTTCCTCGACACCAAAGATAATTTTCTTAGGGTTTAAGGATATACCGTATTTCCTACACCTTTCGAAAATCTGGGTTAGTTGTTGGATGTGATCTTCTCTATTCTTTTAATACACAGTCACGTCGTCCAAATAAACTACTATACATTTTTTTATTAGTCCTTGAAAAGCCACGTCCATGTCCCTTTGGAAGGTTTCCCCTGCATTGATTAACCCAAAGGGCATGTGCTTATAAGAAAATTCTCCCCACTTGGTTTAGAAGGTAGTCTTCAATCGATCGTCCTCTGAAACTAGAACTTGGTTATAACCTGAAAAACCGTCTAGCAGGGAAAAAACCTTAGAACCAGACATGGTTTGCAAGAGTTTCTCCATCGGTGGGACTGGTTAATTGTCCTTTTTGGATGCTCTATTGAGGTTTCTGAAATCCACACACAGGTGGATCTCCTTAGACTTTTTCCTGACCGGAACCAAATTTGCTACCCAAGCAGTGTGTCTAACTTGAAAGATAATTTTAGCATCTAGTAATTTCTTTAACTCTTGACACATGAGGGGTTCCATAGATAGGTGGTACTTCTGGAGCTTCCATTGGAAGGGTTTTACTCTGGGTTTTAATGGGATTGTGTGTTGAATCATACGAGTATCATAAGTCTTCAGATCTCAGTAGGGCCAGGCAAAAACATCTTGATATTCTATGAAAAGTTTGAGATAGGCGTTCCTTTTTTCTTTAGACACTGTCTTGCCTAGATTTATTTTCTTAGGGTTTTCCAGGGTTCCTAGGTTTACAGTCTCGTACATGGGACATGAACTCCCTATCTTTGTGTTTTTTGACCCTTTAAATATTTCCCTCAAGTCAAAGAAGTTTTCCAAATTGGCTACCCATTTAGGTATCGTGTGAAACCTTGGTTTGTCATTCGATTGATCTGTTTCATCTCTTTGTACATGGGGATCGGTTTCTACTAGTTTCTCCTGAAATATTTCATCATCAATAGAGAGATCTTTAAATTTTTCTTGATTGGTTAAAAATTTTATGATCTGTTCATCTCCTTCAAAGACCTTCCAATTAGAAATATTGTTGGGCATTGATGGCTTGTAGAGTATCTCCACAGTGAACCAGGAGGCTTCATAGTCTTCTAAAGGGGATAGCCTCAAGGCAGCAGTGGCCAGGGAATCAACACAAGTGTTCTTGATTCTGGGGATCGTTGTAATGTTGAAATCTTCAAAATGATCTATTAACCTATGCACTTCCTATTGATAACTCCTTGGGTGGGGAGAGTTTCAAGGTATAGTGTTCCTTACTTTCCTAACGATGATTTCAGAGTCTACGAAAACCTTTAGTTATTTAACGTTTAAGTCTATGGATTTATTTATCCCTTGCACTAAAGCTTCATACTCGGCGGTGTTATTAGTGCATTCAAATTCTAGTCTGCAGGACAAAAAAATTTGTTTCCCCCTCGGATCAATAAGGATACACCCCGCTCCTAACCCTTCTTGTGATTTAGATCCATCAAAGTACAAGTTCCAAACTTGTGAGCGAAACCCATCCGCTTCTCTTTGCCTACTAATTTCCTCCTCTCCACCTATTTGATCCATGGTTTTCAATAGAGGTTCTTGACAGAAGAGGGTGCCTTCTGTCGTTGTCAGTACATTTTCTTGAAAAGTAATTGCAGAGTTTTGAGTAAGAGGGGCATCAGATGAGAGAGGGGAGAAATTACCAAAATCAGAGTCGTAGGAATAGTTTCCTAGTATGGGGAAATATGTCAAAGAGGGTTCATTAAGGGCTTCTAAATCAGTGACAATATGTTTGAGATACCTTTCCCTATCGATCCTGATCATGTGTATGTGCTAAAGTATTCGTTCAACTTCTTGGACCAATATCGAATAAGTAGCATTCCATAAGCTTCTGGTATATATACTACAATGATGTCAATCACTTGAATTTTTTTTGGGTGTCTTGCCATTTTGATCATGACATCCTTGAATTCTCCCATAACCTTCACCTGAGTTCTATCCAATTGCATGACATGGTTATCACTTTTGAGAGGGACTGTGTTTCATCTCTTGCAGATAGATAATGGCATAACATTAAAGGATGCCCCTGGGTCAACCAAACAATTATGGAGGTTTATGTTGAAGACTTCAAATGTCAAAAGGAACGGTGGGACAAAAGGATTTCCCTTTTAATCTTCAGAGCAAGTGTTTACAGTTGGTTTATTTCTTAGATCCGCGAGGGATGGATTTTCTCCTTGGTCAGTGCTTGTTATAGGAGTTTCTACCGACTTCAATGATTGTAATAGGAAGTCCTTTTGTTGGGGGATTCTACACATGTCCATGACTGATATATTTGGCTTTAATTTTTTTAAATCTTCTACTATGTTGTAGTCTATCTTGGGAGATTCTTGTGTATGGATGTTTATAGGATTTATTTAGGAGGAAAAAGATTTTTTCAGGTGATCGGATGTTTTTTTTCCTCTTGAAGTGTGGGAAATGGTCAGGTCTCTTGAGACCGGCTGACCCCTACTTCATGTTTTCACATTTGAGACCTCTGCGGGTGGTTCTTGAACCTCAAATAGATCATCGGAACACATCGACAGGTCAGGGTCCCAAAGCATCATGGTTTTTTCTTCCGATAGATCAACTTCTTCCTAATCAACAATATTCATAGTTGAGTTGCTTGATTGTTTGATACAAGAAACCTTGTCTAGAAACCAATTGGCCATAAAATTCATGGCATGCACCCATTGTGGACAGTCTCTTTCAGAATGTTTCTCTTGGTGATAGGTACAAAAGGAGTCAGATGCCACATTTCTTAGGTCGATGTTTAAGTTGGTTGGGGGAGTTTTAATTGCTTTGAATGGTGGATTTATTTTAAAAAAGGGTTTATAGGGACTTTGGCCTTGGTTTCCCTCCCCTGCACTTCTTTTCATGTCTATGATTTTGTTTGAAAACTTCTTTATCATTCGTTGTAGGTCTTCTATGTCTCCCCTTCCCTTTTCGGGACCTTGTTCTGTTTGTTTCCCTGGGGTTCTGGTCAACAAGAGTCCTCTCTTGGGTGGAGGTTGAGCTTCTTTCTTAACTAATGAGACCTGGCCTTCTTTACATCCCTTCATTTTGAATTCAATTGTTTTGGCTTCCTCGAAATTCTCAGCTAGGGTTGTTTTGGCAACCCTTTTTACAAACATAGGAAATGAAAGTAGGGAGAGCATTAGCGTATACTTCAATTTGAAACTCCTAAGTGGGTTTAGCTTCGGGTTGAAATTTGTTTAGGATAGTGGTGAATCATTGATTGAAGTCTTTAACCTTCTCTTTTGAACTGATGGTACAAAGCACAACTCATCCATCAAAGCTCCTGTAGTGGTTTCTTCTGCAAATTTGTCCAAAAAATCCTTTTGAAACTTTGTCCAACTAGTTATGGACCCTACAAGAAGGTTAAAATACCATGTAGAGGATAAATTTTCAAAGGTATAAGGTATAACCCTGCATACTATGTCTTCATGTTGGACATTCATCAATCGAATAGATAGTATGAACTTCTTGATATGGTCTTCAGGAAATCATGAGGTTTCAGGGTTAAATTTAGGGAGTAACTTTTCTGGATGTTGGGGAAGGTTATGTATTCATCTGGGGATTTCCAGAGCATATATAGCCAACCAAGGTTGATTATTCTGAGGCGGGTTTCCCCTTTCTTCATTATGATCATTGTTATCTTCCATGTCGTTTGACTATGAAGTTGAGTGTTCCGAGTTAAACCCTTCCTCGTCATATTCAAAATTGTCAAGCTCAAAGTAGTTACCAGCTAGTGTTTCGGGTATTAGATTGAGTGGATGTTCGATCTCAGTGAAGGAGAAATCTATCAGGTCTTCTACTATGTGAACAAAAACTTGGTTGTGGGTGTTGACCACTAGTTTGCTTACTTGTTTTCTACGAGGAGGTAACGGGGCTAAGTGTAGTGCTCCAATTTATCAGGCATAAGATTTTTTGATTCTTCTGAATTGGTTCAACTCCTTGTGGGGAAGAGCGTAAAGTATTTCAAGGAATAAATGTTCTTCCTCTTGCTGGGATGCGCTACTCGTTTCAGGAGTACTCAGTGTATGTGGGTTGTCTTAAGAATGACTAGCCATGCATGTGGGTTGTTTTGAATCTATAGGCTATGTGAATATTGTATCAAAAATATTGTTAGGCATTCATTCATCAGGCCCTCCTTCTAGCACCAATTCTATTGAGGGTTCCTAAATCCATTTAACTCAATAGTAGGAACCAAACCCGCCACTAAGGCCCAATTAGAATCTGCAGCGTTTGATAGTGGAATGGTTCTCCATATCTGTCAATCCGGCCAAATAATCAATGGGATTTACGTAGTGATTTATCTTCTTATGAACGTTCCTCCTTCAGTTTAAACGTTCTCTTTTGTATTTTATTTTATTAGGTGGGTCTATTAAAAGATGTGTGCTGGTATAAACCGGTTGGTAAAAGGGGAGATCTTAACTACTGAAAAAGGTTGAGCTTGGGATAACGCTTGTACTCAAGCATGCAGACAAATATTTTCACACATGTGACAAGCCTAGTACTAATACATCAACTTGTTGGTATTTCAATTATTTACTGAGATATAATTATCGAAAGAAAACATCCATGCAATAAAACAATGGCAAGAAAAATAGTTTCCTTAGCTCTAATCATTAATAACACATTAACACAACAATTTTAATTCCATCATTAGAGATAAGAACTATAAAAATATTGAATCGGCTAACTTATCAATAGATTTAGAAACTCTTACTCATTATAGCATCCATTCATGAGATAAAGTTGGAAGTAATTCCTCCTTAGATCCAATCACATATGCCTTTGATGAAAAAACATAAGTTTGTCTCTGGTCCTAAACAAGACTTCTCAATTGAGGTAGTTCCAAAATAGTTCTTCACAATTCCAAAAATGAGGGTCTTTTCCCAAAACCATCGACCTTATACTATTATTATCCATAATTAGGTAATAATCATTAATCATGATCATTTGGTTTATTAATTTATTAATTTTACTTTTTATTTTTTCTAACTCTAGAATTCGGATTTGGAGATAGCCGATTTGATTAAAATTTTATAAATTAAAATTGTCCTACATTTAAAAGTATTAATTGATGAAGATTGACAAGATTTCAATTGAATATTAGTCCTGATGATGAATCCCGATTCGGATTCGAAACGTCGATGACGAAAATGACACCAACTGTGGATTATCCGGACAACACTTTCGAAACTCCTCACCACAAAAATTTGAAAACAACTTTTCTAAAAGGTCGATCCTCTTATTTATAACAAATCATTAACTAAAAATAACTATCAAAAGTACAAGCTAAGTAAAACAAAACATTGCCACATGGTGCTTCCATCTCTCTATATTCTAAGAATCATCGAATGGTTTCACTTAAGTGGATGAATCCTCTCATACTTCGACCATTTGACAAAGAGTTCCTCGCATGTGTTGGCATACGAGAATCTGTGTTGGGCCATTGGGGCTGAAAGGATATCCTTTACTTCTACTTCACGTGCCTGATACTTGACTATTTTAACACTTAAATGTTGTAATCTTGTTCGAGCCTTGATCGGGTGCTCCATGAACTGTTTTACTTGTCCTCGTGCCATGTTCTCCACCTTTGCTATCTATGCAGTCCATGTTGATTCTTGTTCTGCATGTTGTTTAACTATGTCATGCAAGTCGAAAAATTCCTCGGGTGAGCCAAATTCTAGGAGACCGATGTCTTTCATCTCCCAATTGATCTTGAACCATCTTCTTTTGTAATCAGCCCATTTTTCTTGAATCTCCTGCTGAGGTTCTTGGGCCATTTTCACCCAGTATTAGTCTGCTTTCCTTATCTGATCTATGTTGTTGTCCCTCAGGACCCGAATGTCATGATCTTCGACGTCTTGACCCTTTTGAACCACGCTGATGTAATATATTCTTTCCACTACTTGGTGAGGCTTCTGTTACCATCTTTCAACGTCTTTGCAGGTTTCCAAGGCCATGAGGGTGTCTTCTTGGAAGTCAACTATCCCCGCAGTGAATAGGTGTCATTCATTCATGAATTTGTCATAGGCATCTTGGAACTCACTTCTCAAAAACATCGTTTCTTGTGTGGAGTCCTGATAGTATTTCGCCAAGTGGCGCAGATGTTCCAACTCCTTTAGCGCAGCGACCAACTCCTCCTCATATTTTCTTTCTCTGTCTAGGGTGGCATCCATGATATCCATCCCTACGCCGATAAGCTCAGACGTCTTGGCGTGCTCTGTGTTGATCAATTTTTCCTTTGTGGTGATGAGATTCGAAATGTCCAATGTAATCCTCCTCTTCTTAATGGTTCTCTCCATGATTGATTTCCTTTTTCGGTCGTAGGTGATTACTTGTATATCGACGACCTCATCAAGAGTGTTGGCAATTGTTGTTCTCCCCAGGTAAGAGTGTTTCCTGGGCTCTTGACTGTGTATATTTGTTCTAGGTTGGGTTCATGAACCTATTATTTATGTCCTGATGGCTTGAATTCTAGTTGTTTCTCATTGGATGGCAAGGCATCAGCCAAAACTGAGGAACCAGGGGAAGTCTTGGTACTTGCTTGGTAATCGTCTGTTGAAATGTTTATTTCCTGTTGTAGAATTTATTCTTCTTGTCCGCATGATCCTAGCTCATCCCTCGAGTTGTCCATTGGGGTTCCTGGTATGTTGAGGGGCTCAGTGTCTAAGGAAATTTCTACCTCATGCTCTCTTTGCGGACGGCTTTGAACTGGAGCCTCGGGACCTAGGGTGGATGCTTTCTCATGTTATTTCTCCTCTATAATTTTCATTGGAGTGACCAGCGACAAATTCGAAGTATCCTCATCATCGTAGATGGTTATTAAATTGAACAAGGGATTTTGTGCACTTGTTCTCCTTGATGTCCTCTCTATCTCGAGTTGGGTCGAAATTTCCCCTGGTGATCTGACCTGTGGTGGTGGAACTTTAGGGTCTTTTGACCCAGTGATTTCTTCAAGATGCATCGGCTTTGGGCCATTTAGTTCTCCTCGGATTTTGATTGGGTCATCAACTGGGATCCTCATCATTTCTATCAAATCAGGGTCATTTTTCAATTGATCAATGATCCTTTGTGCCCCTTCTAGCAAGAGGAATCCCCTTCTCTGTGTCTTTGTTGTCTCTGTCGCTCTGATTTCTTCCCTAGCTCTAAGGGATTCCTGGGATGACTGCTCTATCGTTTCCACCTATTCATCCATGCTCATGTCCTTGAACCTCATCATATTTAGGTTGTCCATTTTCTGTACCACCTCATCCCAGTCCTGGGCACACTCTGTGAAGATTTTTTCCTTGAATTTATCATGGGTGTATGCCTAATAGGATGATACATGTGAAGCATGTTGAAGGACCAGGACTTTAGGGTCGTGCTTGCGGAATCGGCCTGCCAGGAACCTGAATTCTAGTTGGCTAAGCCCTTCTTGTTTGGCTTGAGAAGTATCCTTCACCAGATAGAACCCTGCACGGAAATCGTAGGGTATGAAAGCTTGTTTCTTTTCCTTGACTAATGTGGCATTGTAGCCCTACAGGATAGTCTAATAGCATATTTCTCCCACAATGAGCCAGACTAGGACATGAGTGGGTAGGAGGTGTGGTGGTCTGGTGGCCCCGAACACCCTGAGGTAGGTTGAGCGTTCGTCTAGATACCAATGGGATACCTTTTCTATCATCTTCTTGGCTACTGCAGATAATTTTGGGCATTCCTTCTTAAAAATAATGAAATGAATGTGGGCGATGAATTCATCAAATATTAGTGTGTAAGATTTGTTGTACATGTTCTCCCATAGTATGTTGAAGTAGATGTGGACCAGGAGCTTTGCAACATGCCAGATTAAATTCATGCCGATGAAGACATTCCATGCGCACATGACATCGAGAAGGTATGAGGCCATGTAAAAAGTGGGTGCCTGCCCTTATTTCGGTGTCTAAGCATATTGTAAGCATATGCTTAATTGTTTTGAGATTATAGCTCCCCAGTTGAAGCTGCTCCCAGAGATCGCCATTGTGTATGCCAACGACATCCATGCTTCCAAAAACTTGGAGCAGTCCTTTTCTCCATATAGTTAGAAGATGAGAGCCATCAAATAGATGTATGGTTGTCTTAGTTTAATTGTCTCATACCATCCATTGCTCTGGTTAGTGAAATTCTTATCTTTCTTCCACCATGAGGCCATTAACCAACTGGTGTCATGGAATTCATAGAACTTCACCATGAAGTCTGTGTTGAGCCGCTCCTCTGGGTCCCTGAGCTTGTAGTATTTCTAGACTTCTATCGGGAGGAAAACTCTGACACACCCATCATTTTCATCGTTGATCAAGCAATTATTCCCATATGTATGGTTGATGAGCCATTTTAGAACCTCTATGCAGGGGGAAATCGGGGTTATGCTTTCCACCATGTGTAAATACGTCCATCGGATGTTTGGGAACACCTAGTCATCAAGCGCCCTTATGTCTGGGTCGTTGTGAGGGATACACTCTGGGTATTCTTCTCAGCTAATTCTATTGAAGAGATCCCCCCATTGTGGGAGCATTACTTTGGATCTAGTGTTTTCCTCTGTATCACCAAAGGCTGGAGGCTAGACAAAATTGTTCTTGGTTACTGTTTTAATGGTAGGCTCCACCCTGGGAGTGTACTCCAACTACCTCATGGTCCCTAGAGAGGAACCTTCACCTATTTCAACTTCTTTCATCTTGGGTGCCCTCAACGAGCTTCTAGTGGTTGGCTTTCTCAGAGGCATCTTTCCTACAACTAGAACATAGTTTAGAGCTTATGCGAGAAAACATGATGCATATATTACGACCAAGGAATTGAAAAACTTGAATACATACCTTTGCAGCTTGTTAAAACTGGTTTTGATAATCGGAGGGTTGTACAGTCTCAGGACGTTCGCTCTGCTCCTTCGGATGCTCTAAAATTCAACTTGTGCACATAATGAATTCGTTCAAAACCGTTCTAGAGATTTAAACATGAATGAACTTACCTTGTCACATCAACCATTTAATTAGGGTTATGAGTGTAATTTCATTAAATCTGTCACCAGATCTTCAAATATGTTTAAAATTAAATTCATCGTGGGTTGACGACACAGGCGCGGGTGCTAATTTGGTCTATTGGCAATTTCAAAATGTTGTTGTCTAATTGGAGCATGATATAGAAACTAATGTGGGATCGGGCATTAACTTGTCTATTAAATTTCCAAATCCAATTGTATCTCATGTCGCAAACATCCCATCGTTTCGTCAATTTTGTTGGTGGATCGGGGATTGGGATTGTGCTTCAAATGTTTCCATCGATATCTCCTTGCAAAAGTTTCGACGTCGATCGATCTTGACATATGGAGATGACGTGGCAATGTTGAATAGGAGGTGTGACTGGGACCCAGGAAACCTTAAAATGACTCAAGACAAAACTAGGTCGTACAACTGATTTACGTGGTAAAGACACGTGGCATTCGATATCAGTGACTTCATTTGATCATGTTAATCAGAATCGAGACTTTGTTTAAGCTATACATGCTAAACTCAATCCTATGTTTTCGACGCCGAAAAGTATCAAGGATCGGTGATCGACAATCAACCTACCCAAGTGATTTTGGATTGACTCTCTCGAAAAAGTCTCGATGCCGAAAATGCATCGGGGATCGGCGATATGCTTGTCATGTAAAAAATTATTGTTTTAACTTTTCTGGATTTCTGAGACCCCGATAAAGCGCATCGGTAATCGGTTATCGGTAATTTCTTTACGAGCTTTGTCAATGTCTATCCTTCCTGCCTTTTATCGATGTTGAAGGGGATGGACTATCTCTTGAAACTTTGTGCGAATAAATTACGCAAACCAACCCCACCTTCTGCCGACGTCAATTGGGGATCGACGCTCGGTGATTGGTGTAGTTTTCGATTCTCAATTTGGGTGTTAAGTTCTTTTAGACATGGGGTTGACAAGTTCAAACAAACCTAACTTGATGATAAGAGTCATGAAAAAAACACAAAGATAAATCATTTCCCAAAGTGAAATCGATTCAGACAGTGCAGAAAACAAGTGGTACCCAAAAAGCTACAAAATTTCATAAGGCTTTTAGGGTGTGTTAAGTGATCAACATGTCCATCACCTAAGCCTTCTCTTCTAGCTGCAACATCAATCCTTTCTTAGTCAGGACCTTTTTTATATCAAGGATGGTCTATGTTATGTCTTCAATCTCCATTTCTTCTAACTCCTACTTGTTTTTGGAGTTTAGGAATCTGATGAGTTTAGTGGCCTATGCAGGTCTTTCTCCTAGCTCTTCTTTTATTTTCCCAATTGCTTCTCTAGCCTTATGTACCAATTCATGTTGTTCAAAGATGATCTGTATGGATGGACATATTTTTTCCATAGTCTTGTTGATATCCACCCAGATTTTTTCCTTAGCTTCGGATAAGGTCTTTGCCATGACAATCTCTTTCTGTAGTTGATGTAGTTGTTGAATAAGCCTCTGAGACTTATGAATTTTTTCACGATAACTGGTCTGGAACATAGACTTCAGTTCTTGGAGGTTTTTTACTTCTTGCAATTTTATGATCTCCTCCCCTTGAAGGGACATGTCTTCCATAGACTTCACAAGTTTCTCAGATGCATCTGGAACTTGCACTTGGATGGTTGATGGAATCTCTATTGATGTAGTTGCTTCTGATGTACTAACTCTTGTAAGAGGGACTGTCTCCAATGGAATAATAGCCATATTCACACTCTTTTATCTGTGCATTATGTTCCATGACAAGCTTCATCATTTCTTTTGTGGCCTTCAATTTAAGTCACCTCTTTTGCTTGTGAATCTTCAGTAGATGGAAGCTTTAGTTTCTTTCTCAAGGATGTTATATCAACATTATTCTTCTTCAATAATTCCTCAGATACCTTGACATTTGATGGGTCATACCCAATCTTCAACACCAATTCTTCTAGTGATTTGATCATGTTGTCCTTGGCCAGAGAAGAGATTTTCTCCAACTTCAATTGGGACTGAACGTTATTCAGAGACACCTGCAATTTTGAAGCAATCAATGAGGTGTTTGTCAAAGTGGAGAATATAATTTCCCATGTTTTTTTGTGCATGTCAATTTGGTCCACTAGATGGACCTCCTTCACATCAAACTCAAAAGAAGTCTTCTTGTAGTCAGCAATTGTCTTGGGATATGGAAATTGTGCTTGTAGGAATACCATTTTCATTCTTCCTTTCACTGTGTCAAATGCAGACAACAGTCTATGTTGAGCAGTGGAGGTCTACTTCCATAACTGAGAATATGTGTTGTTGTTTAGGAGTTTAATATGTTTGTACTTGTCAAAGATATTTGACTCTATTTTCTCATGGGGTGAATCAGTTGACAGAGTATTGTATGTTTGTTTTTTAGATGAGTATGTGGACACTATGAATTGACTGGCTTAAAAGGTTGAGGAATGTGGTCCCTCCATGACTATGGTGGACTGTATTTCTCCTTCTTTGAGAAGGTCTAGTGTGTGACTGGTTTTGGCCCTTTTTCTGTATACTTGGAAGTCTTCAGCTGACACCTCTATGACTGAAGGGGAAACGTCTTTCCTTGCTCCTTTTTCTGTTTGTATTTGGGGTGTGTTGGTATGTGAAGCAGTGACAGGGGGAGGTTGTTCTTCTGTTTCCAACAAAGTGTTATCTTTCCATTATGTCAACTTCATATATTTTTCCACCTCTAGCTTCTATAAGTGAGAATAAGGAGTGATCCTTTGTTTGACCCTGAGCTCTGAGATGACACCAAATGGGTCATAATTCCATGTGAAAATCTGAGTGAAACTCACCTACTTCAAGAGGTTTTTTGTGTCTTCTCCTGTAGCTCTGTTGTTGCATATGAAAGACCCAATTTGGGTCTTGATTCTGAGTTGTTGTTTCTTATTGACTGAAACAAAATGGATATCATCAGAGTTCACCATATTCTTGATGTATTTCAATAAAAATATCCTTACAAGGAGATATTTTGGTAGTATGTATGGTAGAAAATCACATCCATACACTCTTATTTCAGTGTGGTTTTGATATAGATACCAATCTCATGTTTTTGCTAGATCATAGAGGTGGAGGATTCTCTGAAATTCTTCATTGATTATTGGCTTTGTTCTGTTGCTCAGCATGAAAACCATTGGGTGATAAAAATGGTCAATGAAATACTTGAAGATGAATTCAGTTGAATTTTTCCTCACTGGTGAGGTCCATGAAGTCACTAATTGTGGGTTTCCTTCCTGATCCATTTTCTGAAAAGCACATGGAAACCTGTCTAAATGGAAAAACAAAAATAGATACACTAGCACTAAGGAATATATGAACATTACTTTTGTTGAAAACTTGAAAAAATAATCATGTATATTATTAACCAAAAACT
>SNQJ01S0032242.1:26572-59040 GCA_010110895.2 Picea sitchensis
CAATGACCAAAATTGTGGATAACAGGATAGCTCTCAAGCAAAAGGGGTTAAGTTTTCATCATCAGAGTACTATGATCCAGATGTTTGGTATCCTAATGATGATATGGTTACATATTTGTTTTGTTCATTCAAAGATGACCATTTTGAGGATGCAGATTTGTTCTATGAGGATTTTCATCCATTGTACTTAGATTTTGATAGACACTGTGTCATGGCTAGTCCAAAGCAGTCTAAGGTCCACACTACCAAACACAATTTCTTTCATGTTGATATTTTGGGTGAATATTTTCATACAAAGAAGTGATGTTTTGTAAATCCAAGGAAGGAGTTTTCCTCTAGACGTGTGGTTGTGCCTTACCCCATTTTCCCTTGTATGGGAAAACAACCTATTTTCTTGGGATCTCTTATCCTTTCTTAGCCTTCAGGGAGTATTGATTTTCTGAGTGAAGATGAAGATAAGACGTCATATACAAATGGTATCCCTCTTCAAAGATGGATTGATCAGGCTTGTGGTTACACTTTCCAACCGGATGGTTGGGTTGTTGGTTTCTCTTTCCAGTAGAATTTCCTCCCTCCCACCCATATCCATGAGTTTTATTTCATTTCATGATTATATGTCTATTTATGATCATTATTATTATTTGCTTGGCTTATCTTTGTTGTATTACATGATTAAACACAGGGGGAGATACTTTGCTGAGATGATCAGTCGATTGCATTGGTTATATGACTTCACCTGACATCACCCATCACCTGATCTTTAGGGCCCCAAGGCCCCAAGTAAGTAGGTAGGTCATCTTTATTTCCCCTTCATTTTCACCTTGATTGCTCATACTAGTTTAGATGCATTTCATTTTTATTTTTCTCTACTTGCATATTGATTGCATGCTTAGTTTAGAAATTTTTGAAAAAATATCAAAAAAATTCTTTTAGATTTTCTTTTTTGATTTTATATGTATATGGATAAAGGGTGATAGCACCACCCTAGATGCTCTGATCCTTTTTTATGATTTTTTGGCAAGCACGCGTCTACTAGGACATTTTGTGGTTCTCATGCACTCTACGATGAGCACATGTCCCCAAGTAGGAGCTAGATGTTATACGCATTTTGTGGGTAGCTAAGGAGATTATGTCTCGAGGCCCTCAGGTTGCAGATATGGAGTGTCAAGAGACTACATGACCAGCAATATCCTTTTGTACAGATGGAGACCCTTCTCACCACCACATAGGTCGCATATTTTCAGATGGCATTCACCACACCAGTTGGCTTCCGAAAGGTAGTGGGCCTTGCTCCATGAGGTACAAGTTAGTATTATGGTGAGCATAATTTCAATATTTGAGGAATTTAAATATGTGGTATCTTATATTGATTTAGATTTCATGATATATGCTTGGACATTATGCCTTTTTCCTTTCTTTACCTTGGTGTTTGACATTGTTCCCTAGTAAGTGGTCTTCCTTAGCGATGGGTTTTCTACTAGGAACTGCCTTGAAGAGCCATCGTACCATTCTCGGCCATAATTACCACTTTCCATCACTATTTCCCTCCATTTCCTTATCTCTTAGGATTTTAGGGTGTATTGACCCAAGAAGGGGTTGTCCCTCATTCTATGGGAAGAAGGGGTTGAAGGCCTAGAGGTATTGATGTTGGGTAAAAGATAAAATCCTATGTATGAACCTTCTATATGCTTCACCTAGGGATCACCCAAGAAAGCAATGAAACACTTATCTTTGAGAAAAGGGGCACCCACAAGAAATATGATTAAGAATGTGTAAAAGGTTATTTGGAGGATAGGAGGTCTCATCATGGGTCGACCTATCATGTCCATGAATATCTAGTGCTATGACATTTCCATCATTTGGTCACAAAGCTAGGGTAATGGTTCTCATTTGCATGGCTGAGAGAAAGGGGGTCTCATCACCAGCTAGCCTTCTCATTTCCACTAGGTATTTGTGGGTGACACTTCCATTATCTATACACGACGCCAGGGAAATGGCCTTCAACGTTTCCTTAAATTTATGAAAGAAAGAAAGAATGGAAAAATATTGGGCTTGGAAATAGTGCATTGCAAACGAAGGTACCACACACCCTCTACAAAGGCACCCATGAATGAGACACTACGACCTCTTGTATGTCATGATTCCTATTCCCATTGAGTCTTGACCCTAAACTCTTCACCCACTTTACATGGCTTAGAAATGGATCTCTCGAAAACTCTCCTCGGCCTAGGGAAATATCTACCCAATAGAACACCTCATCAACCCTCCCATATTCAAGCTTGACAAGTCGCATAATGTCTTTGAGCACTTAATTGTTTGACATAGTGATCTTTGATGCACATGCTTAGCTGGCTCATTTATTGACTGGATTCACTTATCATGATTTTATGACTTGAGATCCTTGGAGGGCATTCTTATTTGTCTTTACAGGACCTAGTTGGTGGACAGTTTTGGAAGAACAAGCCTAGCTTGGGCTTCCATGGGGCTTGAAGGCCATAGGTGGATGCAAAGGGCCTGCATGCTGAATGAGAGAGATCAAACTTTGAAGGCCTAGAAAGTGACCTGGACGACACAACCTAGCCCCCACATGCCAAATGTTTTTCCCAGGAGAGGCAAAACGTCACCTTTAGAGGCATGATGTTACCTAGGGGGGTTAGGGTTTGGTGGCAAGGTTGACATGCACTGGCACAAGGAAGTTTTGAGGGGATTGAGCCTTGATCATGAAGGATTTTTTTTGGATTCTTTACATGTGGCTTTGGGAATCCTTTCTACACTTCTCCATCACCAACGACCTTCTCCTAGTGCCAAAACGTTCCCTAAAGGGGTGACATCCATATAACTAGGGATTTTTTTCTTTGTGCAAAAGTGAAATTAAAGTGAATTGTTTAATATTACTTTGCAAAAGGGGAAATATTAGGGTCGTTGACCCCTAGTCTTTTGGTTTACCCTTATCTATGTGGACAAACTATCGCAGTGACATTTTGTATAAATAAGAGATCATAAGATCTCATTTTAACATAACTCTCCCTCTTGTGAGAAGTACTTGGTATGAAATTTTCTCTACACTTGGAGTATTTTTCCTTTGGTGCTATGGAATAATGATTTTTGGTTATGGTTGAATGATGATGATGGTGCTCTATCCCTAGGAGGACATTTTCTTACTATTGTGGAGGTTTACTTTGACATGTTAAGACTTTTTCTTGAAATGGTATGGTTATTTACTTTGTTATTATCATTAGTGATTCAAGATAAGGTTGGTTTGGCCAAGGCTAGATAGGGAGTATAAGGATATACACCCCTATCCTAGTTTCCACCATTTTATCAAGCTTTTAAAGTTATTTTGCAAGGGTTTTGTTGAGGAAGTAAGAGGATTTACACCTCTCATCTTCAAACCCTAGCTAGGTTACTTACCTTGGGAAGTAAGAGAATTTACACCACCAAGGATTAAGTAGTCCTAGATCTTTATTTTTGACCCCATTATCCCATAACTAAAGGCACTAGTATTTCATTGGAGAAACAAAATATTGCATTGGGAAACATAATTTCTTGTCATATTTACTTTTTGCAACTTGAATTGTGTTCCTTGTGCTTAAGGCACCTCACGACCACAAGGGCATCCCCATCAAAGGGATATTTCTTGTTATTGTTAAAAATTTACATCTTTATCCATTAGGGCTGTAGAAACCCTAACTTAATTGTTTTAATAACTCTCTAATCAACCATTGGAATTTGCCCAAAGTTTGCACACTTGTCATACTTTCTCTAGCGCACTTTTTGGCAAATTTTGGAGGAGTTTTAGTCATTGATTTTCTTGCTGTAACACATTGATTTTTACAGACATAAGGCTGATATAATTTGCTACAGAAAAGTGTTTACAACAGCCTTGTCTTTTCATGTTAGTATCTTGGTCTTTAATCTTGAGTTTTGCTAGTATTTAGCTAGTCTTTCTTTTGTATCTTTCACTTGATTTCTAGCATTTCTCTTGCAGATTATTGTGCCATTTTATTGCTGATATACATTGTTACTAACATCTTCTATTAGGGACAACAAGCTTAACTTGCTTGTCTAATTGATTATATTACAATATATGCTTTTTTTTCTTATGTCTCGGGCAGATATTTTACCATTTGCAGGTTACTCAACATACTTATAACCCTTGGACCTTCCCAAGGTTCCATTCTAATACCTTAATACCACTTAGAATTGACCTTTAGGGACTTCATCTCCATCTTCATATTTTTCCATCTCATTCCCCCTAGGGTCACTGGGATTCCCCCTTTGAGGTGACTACCTCACCTCTAAAGTGATGGGGACACCTGCCTAAGGTGACAGTGGGTAGGTGACCTCCTATTTGTCRCCATTTTGTAGTTGGGTCGAACTTTTCCAAACCTACAAATTGTGCGATAACAAATACCATGGACATTGTTTTTGTTTTGTCCAAGAGGATGTCTTAAATGGTAGTGCACCTATCTAAATTAACTATTTACACAYTGTTACAAAACATAGCTTCACATCATGATATTCCCCTACACTAAGAACTCAAGTATTTTGCATATTGAATAGAGTCTTGCTTGATGATGTCATACTTTTTGTATGGTTACGAAGRACATTTTGCTCAATAATATTAAAATATCTTTAATGATTGTGAAGAAAGTTCTACAAATTAGTGAGACTTCTAAATACTTAGCCACCCAAAGGAATTTCTACCCATTGGAAGGATTTCAAGTATTTTGTACATGAAAAAGTAGCTTAACAATTATAAAGGCTATACATAAAAAAAAAAATTATTCAGGGAAAAATGTAAAACTTAAACACCATTTTAGTTATTGAAATGGCTTCAAATATTTCTCAAGGAAAGGAATGAGTAATACGACTTCAAATATTTTTCATGGAAAAGAATGAATCACTCTAAAGAACTTAAATGCATAATTTCCTTAAAAAATGGTTTTATTTATCAAAGGGGCTTAAAATTGGCATTTCATTATTAAAAAGCTTGAATTATGAAGTGATTTTACTTATTGGAATTCAAATACTCTCATCCTAAAAGAACAATAGTTTAAATTGTATGTCTACATTTAAAATCCCTCTAAATATTTTTTCTATGAATAGTCTTTTTTCCAACTAGACTTCAAATACACTAGTCATAAAAGCATCGTGAACCCAACAATGTCATGTGCAACATAACTCACCCTAGTATTAAGATTGTGTATCCATGTTTAAACCTAAAAATCTCTATCAATCAAAGTCTTTCTAAAATTTTATTGGAAATAAGTACATAGAATATAGAAACTAGAAGCATAAAACCAAAACTCATACCATATTATTAAAGAATGTCAACTTGGTAACTTCCTCTATAAAAACCAATTATCTCTAGTTAGTAAAACAAATCATACATAAACTCACATAAAAACACTATGAAGTTTATGCTCTCCTTGCAAAACCAATTTTTAGGTACCTTGAAAGGTGGAATTCAAAACACCTATCTCATATAAATCGCTACATGCAAATCATTCAAACTATATACAATTCATATAGAAAACCCTAAAAATTATAATAAGAATTCATCGCTGAATAACCTACGTACGCAATCATGTCGCTAATGCTCCATCGATTTCTCAAGCATGGGGACAAGAAAAGCCAGCCTCCAACATTAAAGATTAATCAAACTACTTGGAAAATGCTTCAAAACCTCCCATTGTAAACCTGATATTAATTATAAACAAAGTAGTAAATTTCATATTACTTATAATAATATAAAAATAAATAATTTGTATATAATAATAATATAATTTTAAGGCCACAACTATGTTAGATATCAAATTGGTGTATAAGACCTCCTTATTTGTGGAACAAGGGATTCCCTTTGTGCAATGATTTGATTGTTAAAGTTTACAGAGGTATACATACCCTTCCCTCCTTTAGATTTGAACTTGTGACTTTTTACGAGGAAACACATGTTCTTAACCATTAGGCCCACTGAGGTTGTATATAATTGTTTTCTATTAAGGTTGATAACATATGAAAAACATAGCCTCTATTATTTTGTGAATCTTCTTTTTATCCTTGATTTTTTTTCGAGGTTACAATGTTTGGGAAAATCTCGGGTACTTCTCATTCAAAGGATGGTACCGAAGGTAAACCCTAGTTTTTTCAAGATACAAGGCTAGGTCAAAAACAAGGCTCAAAGTCGTTACAACAATATACTCATTATGAGATCAACATGTTACTTACAAGATTATAACCTAGGTGTAAAGTATAATACTCCATCCCACAACCACTCAGACTAGACCAAATTGAATCCTCCCCTTCAAATTATATCATATTATCATCTATTTTTCTTCATTAAAAAGTCTTGCAATCTTCTTCCAAACTTTCAACTAAATGATTTGTTAACAAACTAGTTAAAATAAAATATAATATATTAAGACCTATTATTAATAAAATGTATTTTGATTTACTATTATTAATAAAAATATATTTTGAATTACTACTATTAATAAAATATATTCCAATTATTGTAGGTGGTGCAACACAACAAGATCAAATGTGGCTACATGATTCTTTATGCAATATAAATTACATAACACAACAAGATCAAATGTGGCTACATGATTCTTTATGAAATATAAATTACATAGCGTTATGAGGAAGCATCTCTTTGTGTTAGCTCATCATCGTTGAACATTATAGATTCAAGCTCTTCAATGTTTGAAATGGCTTTATACATTGCCACATTTAGGAAAAATGACTACAACTTACTTTTATGAAAATTAGTTTCTTGCACAGTTCATGGATTTAGAAGACACCGCTCCCATGTGGTTACTTTCATTGGTAGAAGGAAACACTCCTTTATGGCTATCCCCATTAATAGAAGGCACCACTCCCTTATGACTACTCTTGTTGGCATAGTGGTCATGGTACATTCGAGCCTATATGTTTCCATGGACAACATCTCTAAATCAATGGGAATTAGTAAATTTTGTATAGAGAGGTATTTACAAATGTCATTATGTAAGGAGGAGGCACCACTCCCTTGTGGCTACCCCCATTGTCATAAGGATCTTGGTATATTATAGATTATATGTTGTCATGGTTAACTTCTCTCAACCAATGTGGAATAATGAATGTTGTTTAACCAATGTAGAATAAAATTTTCCATATAAAGAGGTATACAATTTCACAATGCACATATATTCACACAACATCCAATCAACCATCATGTTAGTGGGAGGCACTAACATGTATGATATCAAATTTTGTAGAGAGAGGTATTTATGTCGTAAAAAATAATTCCAAGATGCACATATGTTAGGTGTATCTAACTTAGTAATAGGAATTGTTTTAGGAAGGCATGTGACATTGATTTTTTAATAATTTTTTTGCACATCGAGGGAAAGGGAAACCAACAAACATCTTCATGTCAAGAAATGAGATGCACTTCCACACTAAACCTAGAAGAAGAGAAGAATAATTTAATCAAGAATGTAAATGACAAACAAATCACACTATACACAGATATTTTACCCTGGAAACCCAAACTAGGAAAACCAACATTCCTTGAGCATTATACTCTCTTGTTGTCTTATTAAATCTGAATAAAAGGTTACATGTCTAACATTGGTTCACACCTGAGACAAAATCGACATCATACTCTCTTTCCTGCACAAGAACAACCCTGTAGCAAATTTGGCTTACATCTGCATGACCAACAACCAACATCTAAATATTTCTCTAAATACTGGCTATCTTATGATTCATTGATTAACCTTTATGGCATTACAACATGCCTCTTTATAGGCTTTACAATAGGAAAAACCCTAAATACTTGGCACCCAAAAACGGTTACAGATCATTGGCTACAAATCTCGCAAATCTCGGGATTATGTTATAGTTGACTCCAATTCAGATTGCCAGTCAACTACCAGTTGGCCTTCATTTGGTCTTCAGTCGGTCACCACATGCCCACTTGTCAACCTCTTGTTGGTCGACCTTTTTGACTTGTTGTCGATGCTTTTACCATGTCGAACCACCTCGACCTTCGACTTCGACTTTACCCAGTCGACTAACCTCGACCTTTGACTTGTTGTCAATCTACCTCGACCCTAGACTTATTGTCGATCCACCTCGACTAGACTTTCACTGCAAAGAATATAATAACCCAACATTCTCCCACTTGTGTTCTTCTTTGCTGAAATCAGGATATTCCTAAGCTTTCATTCACAGACCCAGGGCAACAATGCCCATTGCCTCTCTACACCAAGAGAACTTCACAACACTCACAGACTTGGTCAACAAGTCAACTATGTTTTCCATCGTGTCTACTTTCTCCAGTAGCACCTTGTTACTTTCCACCATATCTCTTACGAAATGTTATTTTACATCAATGTGCTTAGTCTTCAAATGATAAGCAGAGTTCTTTGCCAGAAATAGTGCACTTTGACTATCGCAACTTACCTTCATAGCTCTCTGCTCAAACCCGATTCTTGAACACATCCTTTGCAGTGATATTGCTTCTTTGCTTTCATGAGTGGATGCCATGTATTCAACTTTTGTTGTTGACAAGGCTACAACCACATATCACTTACTCATCCAAATTATTGCTCCACCAAACATCTTGAAGACATATCTGTTGGTCGACCTCCGTCGATCCAAATCTCCAACCCAGTCGGCGTCGACAAAGCCATGTACATTTAATTTACCATTGTCACCTTCAAGTCTTCCTTGGTATCATATAACATATTCCTTCATGCCACACAAATACTTGAATATTCTCTTGACAGTTGTCCAATGCTCCTTTCCAGGTGTCAACATGTACCTTCTCAACACTCCCACTACATGGGCAATGTCTGGTCGAGTGCAGACCATCACATACATTAGACTACCAATAACACTTGCATGGGGAACATGTTCTATGTCCTTTGGTTCTTCTTGTGTTTTTGGACACTATTCAATAGTGATCCTTGCTTCCATAGGAATTGGCACCTTCACAGGTTCGCAATCCTGCATGTTGAAATGTTTCAGAACTATTTCAATATACTTCATCCGATTCAACCAAATATTTCTAGTGGCTCGGTCTCTCTTAATCTTCATTCCCATAATGAATTTAGTTGCATTTATATCCTTCATGTCGAACTTGGAGGATAGGTGATTCTTCACCTCCTTTATTGTGTCCATGTTGTTTCCAATCATCGACATGTAACCGACATACAAAACTACATATATGAAACACCCACCTTCTTCCTTGAAATATATGTAATGATCAACTTTGCTTCTCATAAATCCCAAACTAAGGATGTATGTGTCAAACTTCTGGTACCACATCCTTGGTGATTGCTTTAGACTATAAAGGGATCTTTTTAGTTTTCACACCAACTCTTTCTTTCCCTTTACTACAAATCCTTCAGATTGTTTCATGTAGATTTCTTCTTCCAGATCCCCATGTAGGAACATTGTCTTCACATCCTTCTGTTATATTTCCAGATCAAATGTTGCATCCATATACATTACTACTCTAATGGAAGTTAATTTTACAACAGGGGGAAAAATCTCACTGAAGTCGACTCTCTCGACTTGGGAATATCCTTTCACTACCAGTTGAGATTTGAACTTCTCGACTTGTCCTGCGGCATTCATCTTCTTCTTGAATACCCATTTTCTACTGAAGGGATTTGTTCCACTAAGTGACTTGGATAAATCCCATGTCCAATTCTTGTGCAAGGATTCCATCTCTTTGACCATGGTGTCCTTCTATAGTTTACCCTCTGTCGAGTCGAATGCCTCACTGACTGACTTGGGCTCATCGTCGATGGTAGTTAACATGAATGTAGAATGGAATTCGGGCAGACTATATTGTTAGACTAGTTTTCTTACTCTTTCTAACCTCCTTACCATTGAAGTATGTTGTTCCACCTCTTCCTATGATTCAGTCGACTCATTTGAATCATCTTCGGCRTTCCTCAATTCAAACCGCACCGCCTCAAGATTATTCTCGGTCTGAACAATTTCCTCAGGCTTGGACTTACCTTTGACTTCTCTGAAGACCACATCTCGACTGTACATTGTTCTCCTTGATGAAAGATCCCATAGCCTATATCCTTTCATTCCTTCTTTGCATCCAATGAACATAAATTTGATTGCCTTCTTGTCCAKCTTTCTCCTCTTTTCCTTGGGAACATGCACAAATGCATCACAGACAAATACTTTTAGATGTGCAACCAAAGGATTCTTACCTGACCATACCTCATGTGGAGTCGTGTCGACTAACACCAACAAAGGAGACATATTTTGATCYWGATTTTATGAGCAGAATGAAATGAATACAGATTATTAAAAGATTCTTAACAMAAAATAATAGAGATACAATAAAATTGGTTTTCTATTCAATAAGGAAATAAGCTGAAACTGTAAAATGCAGCAGAAAACAAGCTTACTGGAATGGTGGTGGCTTATCTCTTAGAAGAGATGTGATGGCTGCACTCATTTGCAAGAATATGTTTACAATGAGGATCTGAAGGCATTTTACAATAAACATGAATTTCAAAAACCCTATACATCCAAAAACCTAACCCTAGGAGATCAAGCGCCAAAAGTCATGTGGGTCGTATTTGGGTAAGTTAGTACATCAACTTCTCGGGGTCGTAACTTTTTCATACGATCTTTGTTTTAGGCACACGATAGCCCGTTAGAAAGGTCTAATTGAGAGAGAAAAAAATTGACTGGCCCGGCGTATAGATTTTAATAATCGTTTAGGCCCTAAATCCCCAAAAAATGTCGTTTAGGGCCTCAAAAAGGCCCCCGAAGTTTGGAACCCGAAACATTGTCGAAAAACTGCCAAGGTTGATAATTGTTTTTCGATCCAGTGGAATAGGTGGGTGGCCACCGATATCCACCTGGATCATATTCACCAGATATCTTGCAGTGTCAACTACCTCCACCAATAATTCTTACGTGATCCCAACACCACTAAGCATGCTCCTTTCCTTATCCATCAATGTTTTGTTCATTCTCTTGGAAACTCCATTTTGTTGTGGGGTATATGGTGTGTTATTTTGGTGTGCTATTCCACACTAGTTGCAAAACTGATCAAATTATTTTCCACAGAGTTCACCACCGTTGTGAGTTCTCAATATCTTAATCTTCTTATCTGTCTGGTTTTTTACAAAAGATTTAAACTCTTTAAATTTCTCAAAAACCTATGATTTCTTCCTCAAGAAATGTAACCATGTCTTCCTGGAAAACTCATCTATGAAGGAGACATAATACAAGGATCAACCAAGTGAAGGCACTGTAATCGAGCCAAACACATCACTATGAACCAATTCTAGAATCCCATTTTCCCTTGTCGCTCCAGATGGGAACCTCACCCGACTTTGCTTTCCATATATGCAATGTTCACAAAACTCGGCTTCTAAACCACATTCAGGAAAACCTTTGACCATACCTTTGTTGTTCATAGCTCGAAGTAATTTTTCTCCAATGTGTCCCATCCTCTTGTGCCATAGCATGGTCGAGTCGATTTTATCATGTCTTTTCGAGTCGGTTTGTACCGACTCATCCCGAGTTGGGTCGAGTTGAGTCGAATTCGAGTCAACTTCATGAGCAACAATGTTGTTGCATCTAGTAGAGTCGACATTCTCTAACAACTTGTATAGGGTTCCAATCCGAACTCCTTTCATTAAGACCATCACACCTCTGACCATATTGTACAAATCCTTCTAAAATAGAGTGTTCACTCCAGCATCACTCATCTTACTGACAAATATCATGTTTCTTTCCAAACCCAGAATGTGTATCACACCTGGAAGGGTTATTTTCAGCCCATCGTGAAATATCAGTCAAACTCTTCCTCATTTGACAATTTTTGTTGTCGATTTGTCCCCAAATAACACATCACCTCCATAATATCGTTCATACTCGCAGAACCATTCTCTATGTGGTGTTATATGATAGGATTCTATTGAGTCGATCAACCAAACACCTTGATCCAACAGTGTACTGGTCGACGCTAGGTACACATCACCTCCCTTATCTGGGGTAATATTTCTCTTAGTCGACTACTTCTCGTTGGATCCCATACTGACTTCCATCACCCTCGACTTACAGTCCTTTTTGTAATTCCCAACTTTACCGTATTTCTAGCATCTTCTTGTTGACTGAACCAAGGATTTAGATCTACCCTTCGACTTATACTTTCTACCAAAGAATTTTCCTTTATCTCTTTCAACCGGTCGACCTCTCACCACTAAATCATCTTTGGTCGATCCTTCCATGTTCTTTCTTCTCATTTCTTCTGACAACAGAGAAACAATCACATATTATATCACTAATGTGATTGTATTACTCCCTATAGATATGACTAAGCTATCCCAAGAGTCTGGAAAATAACATAATAGGCTAATACACTTCTCCTCCTTAGTGATTTTAATATCCACAGACGATAACTGGCTTAAAATGGTATTAAATGTATTTAAATGCTTAGTCCCCGACCTATCATCACTCATTCTCAGAAGATACAATTTCTTTATGAGAAACAACTTATTTACCGGATATTTTGATTGGTATAATATTCCCAGCTTGTCCCACAGTTTCTTGGTTGAATCTTCACTTGAGACATTCAAAAATATTGAATCTACAAGACAAAGTTGAATCGTACTTCTTTCTCTTATTTTGAGTTTCTCCCATTCTTCTGTCAACATGCCTGTCGGATGGGTACTTGGACATACCATTGTCCATTGTTCTCGATCTAAAAGAAGATATTCCATTTTAAGCTTCCAAAGCTCAAAATTCTGGCCATTTAATTTTTCTATCTCTATTCTTGAACTTCTTGTCATTCTTTACCACGATATTTAACACAATTTACGACTTACAACTCTTACTATACCTAGGTTTTATCTCTTGGATTCAATATTGGTAAATCAAAATATGATACACACGTCAAAGAATAACACAACTCTTATACCACTTATCAGAGATGAACTTCGCTCTGATACCATTTGTCAGGAAATGAGATGCACTTCCACACTAAACCTAGAAGAAGAGAAGAAGAATTTAATCAAGAACATAAATTACAAAGCAATCACAAAGTACACAGAGATTTTACCCTGGAAACCCAAATCGGGAAAACCAACATTCCTTGAGTGGTTTTCTCTCTTGTTGTCTTATTAAATCTGAATAAAAGGTTACATGCCTAACCTTGGTCCACACCTAAGACACAATCGACATCATACCCTCTTGCATATGCAAGAACAACCCTGTAGCCAATCTGACTTACATATGCATGACCAACAACCTACATCTAAGTATTTCTCTAAAGATTGGCTATCTTACGATTCATTGTTTAGCCTTTACGGCCTTACACTACACCTATTTATAGGCTTTACAACATGCAAAAACCTAAAGACTTGCCACCCAAAAATGGTTACAGATCAATGTAGATCATTGGATACAAATCCCATAAATCTTGAGATTTTGTTACAGTCGATTCCAAGTCGGATTGCCAGTTGGCCTTCATTTGATCTTCAGTCGGTCGCCAAATGCCCGCCTGTCGACCTCTTGTTGGTTGGCCTTTTCAACTTGTTTTCGATGCCTTTACCATGTCGAACAACCTCGACTTTCGACTTCAACTTTACCCAGTTGACTAGCCTCAACCTTCGGCTTGTTGTCGATCTATATCGACCGTCGACTTGTTGTAACATCCCGCTCTTGCACACACCTGATTGGACTTATTATTTGAGAACACTTGCATGCAAGTGATCCGGTTCATTATACGATTGGTTGTTTTGATTATGATTATGAGATGTTGTGGATATGATGGTATGTTATTTTTCTATATTTATATCGACAAGTGTTATTGATTGGTTTCTCCTGAGTGTGCATGAATCTGGAAGTTAGAGGATGTCAATGGTGTCGATGGATCTCCTTGGACTTCGGATCAATTCAGGAAGTGGATTGTTATGGTTTGAATGTTTCTGATATTACAGATGTGACATATGACTAGATATTATGATGTTGATTGTTATTGCTGACACGTTTCGTTGATGGATGCAGGTTGACGATAGCTTGCTAACCAGACTCACATTAGGAGTAAAGGGGTCACACACGACAACCATAGACGTTGACGGAGAGGGGTGTAAGTAGCCTTGCGACAACCTACTGTCACTCCCGCCATGGATCGAACTATAGGTTAACGATTACCTAGTTGGAGAGATCCACGATGTCGTGAGGATAGACTGTGGCAGTCACTCACAATGATTGTAAGGGGCACGCAATAAGGCAGGGACCTTATTCCTTACAGGACATTAGTCTCCCACAAGGTCACCTGACGGAGTATTGAATCCAGGGGTTTGACATCTACCAAAATCAATCAAAAGGCGAGTGGAACCCTTGGAGTACGTAGTGTGTCTTGAAGGGCATGTCGCATAAATAAAATAGGAATGCAAGCAAGTGGCACCCTTGGAGCATGTAGTGCATCTTGAAGGGAACGTCGTGCAAATAAAATAGGAATGCAAGCGAGTGGCACCCTTGGAGCACGTAGTGCATCTTGAAGGGCACGTCATGATTTTAACTCTGGTAAGTTAATAAACCTAGTACCTAGAAAACTATGCCTCCTTAGGACCTGGTCGTCCTTAAAATGAATGATGGTATGAGTAAAGTTTAATAACAAATTTGTCCCTTAAGAACTGTCACCAAGCCTAGTGAATTTAAAACCTAGGTCTAAGTAGAACATGTGAACAAAAAAAAACTAAATGGACATGTAACAAGAAGGGGGTGATAAAAATTCAAACATTAATAATTAATGTAAAATTTTAATGAAGGATTAATTTAGTAAAAGGATAAATTGTTGTTTATATCTAAACTTGCTAAATCTGAACTTAGAAGAAAAGGGGAATGTCTAACATAATAGGGAATCTAGTCTTTCGAACCTTCTAATTGTGTACTCAACTAGGTTTTAAGAAAGGCGTCAGTCATTTAAGAAATGAAAGGGAATAAAGGGACACAAAGGAGTGCTTTTAGGAATGCTTTTATGTGGGCGAGGGAAATAAGCAAATTTAATTAATTAATAAATCGATTCTCTGGTGCAAATAAGGGATCGGGTGACATGTGTACGAGGGAGGTTTATCCTAATTAAATTTAATAAAAACAATCTAATGAGGGTTTGGGAAACTGATCACTAAGAAAACTCTATAAAAAGGATGGCAGGGGAGGAGTATGGATCACGTATGGTATGCGTAAGGTTACGTTGTCGGATTTTATCTTGACTGAATTTTTCTTGTGGGAGTTGGGATACCCATTTCAGATAACGAGTGGTAGCTCAACCTAGTGAGGCGAGCTGGGATCTAGAATTCTCTGGTATTGTGTGTGTGGCCCCTTTGCGTCTCGGGGATCTCAAGGGGAAGAATAGTACCACTAGCGTTGGCTAAGAGGTACCGGTGAGGTCTCAACAGTTGGCAAGCAGGACTTGGATGGAGCGCAAGTGTGGGACATCCACTTCTGGTTCTTCGTCATTGTGTATGGTACACATGTGTAAATTTTGTAATGAAAAGGTAGTTAGTTTTCTATACAGGAATATCTATCATGGCGAATGTGTGCATGTGTAAATTGCATTAAAAAGTTAGTTAAATTTTTTGTACATGAATATCTATAATGGCGAATGTTGAAGATGAATTTTGGACCGTAGTCGTGAAATGTAATTTGGATCATCTTATTCCAGCCTAGAATTAAAATTGTTGCAATGATCAGTTTCAACATTCCCTTATTGTTTAATATAAATGGTTCGTTATATGATTTCGTATTCGATAATCGTGGATTAAAGTTTCTGTTAGATGTGATATTGGATCTTCTTAAGTACAATGTATATTTGATAATTAGGATTTTTGAGTATGACACTCTAAACATTGTGAGTTTTGATTTGGGATGGGCACCATGTTACTATCGATCGTAATATGCATTCAATGTTTCATCTAAATTTTATTTTAATCAAGGATGTGGCTGTAAATGATCACTACCTTTAGATTTATCTAGAAGAGACATTTAGATCCTAAAAAGTGTTCCTTGTTTGTATCTACATATGTACCCAGACATCTTGGTATTGTTGTTTTTTCGTTGTCGTATGGAGGCATGCTATGCACATACCTTTGGGGGGGGTTACTTACACTTGATGGTGTGGGAAGGATTCTGATTTTTCCTATCCAAGAGTTTAGGAGGAGGAGCAACAACCAAAATAGAAAAATTGTGCAAGGTGCATTTCAGCACTGTGTAGCTGGTAAAGGATTGATTTTACAAACCTCTTTTTAAAAACTACCAAAATTAAATCATTCGCAAAAGGGAAGTTCTCTGTTATTATTCGTGAAATGGATTTGGTAGAAAATTGATAGCTCTTGAACTAGTCAAAATTCAAACTCAAGCAGTGCTTATGTGTTAAGCATTCTTGTTCCAAAGATGAACACTTGCAATAGGATTCTAAAACTTAGTTACGGTAGACAGGATTGAAGGCGGATCTCATCCCCTCCATACTCTTCATAGTAGCGATATTATAGAGGGGGAACTGTGTATTAAACCAAGAAGTTTGGGAATATTTATCCAGCCTTGGTGATGTTGGGGTTGGGGATCAACGATGCAGCAAAATCTCTTGAGTGAAATTCGATGGAGATTAACTATAACAGTGGTTGGTCATAGTGAGTCGCGTGGTTATTTCATCACTTGCCAGGGTTGATCATCAGTTGATTCCTGAAGATGAGTTGAATCTGGGTCCAAATGGAGGACTTTTACAGTTCACATAATTGAAGAGTCACTGAAGATAATTTGCACACAACTATCTTTAATAGTTTTAAATGAAAATTCACTTGGGTGGAATTTGGGGAAAGCTTCATACAGGCATCCCTAGGGTCTCAGTAAGTATGAAGTGTTCTAGTAATTATAGCATATTGTTGGTGGGTCTCATCTAGTTTGCAGTTTTGGAGCAGTGGACATTCCTTGTCCAGTCCCTTCTTCCATAGTACTTCTCCTTGTTATCTGTTACTGAGAGGAATCTATAACATATTCACATTAGGTTTTCACAACGTGTAATTGGGCCTGCGGGAAGTGGTAAGTCAACCTATTTCTACAATTAACATTTAGCGATTTTTCATGGGGCCTGTAGGCAGTGGTAAGCATCTCATTTTTTTGTGTTTGGGGATTGCCTTAGCGGTTTCTGCTTTAGAATTTTTGTTAAATGTTTTTGGTAGTCTCTAAGTGGTTGTCAATCGCCCCTCCCTCCGCACCAGACCAGTCACGCTCAGGGAATTCAATGGTTGAGCGAGCCTAGGATGCCCTCCTACGATTCCATTCTATTCATATGAACGAGATCCCAGCTGAGTTTAATTTGATATATGAAATGCTTCTGTCAGTTTTATTTTGACACAATCAATGTAGATTTATTTCCGTCAGTCTTTTTCAACATCCTTCAATCGATGCATTGTCTTTCATGATTTCCCAACTCTGCGTGCAAACTTAAATTCAGAAATTAACCTGTGCAGACTGTGTAATCATTAGCATTGTTAATTTGGTTTAATCAGCATGGTTAAGGTAACATTGAATAGTTTGTGCAATCCAGTCGACGTGATTTTTTTTAAATTCCAAAATTTAAGGTTATTTAGATGATCGACATATTTATGTGTTAAAAGTTGTTTATACACGAAGGATCCTTAATAATTGAGGGAGGATGACTTGGAAATTTGGATGAGGTAGGAATTCTAAAGGTTGTTTAAGTTTTACTATTTTGAAAATAAAATAGATGATGATTTTTGGTTGAAGAATTTTTAAGATGCTTTTATAAATATTATATTTAATTATAAGACGCTTCCTTCCTTATAATGTTTAAAGGGTTTTGTTTAAAGGGAAGCCTTGTTACATGCTAATAATTATTATTAATTTAAAATAATGAATTGTTAACTTATAAGATCTTCCTTTTGTAATGTTTTAAGGGGTTGTTTTTAAAAAGGGAGTTGAAGTGTGGTTTATGCCTTTAATTTAGATTGAGTCTGGATACAGTGTGCTATGAATAGTCCTTATGAGGGTAACCTATTATTGAGATACATCTAGTTGTAGTACAAATTTTAAACATGCGTTGAGTAAGCTACCTTGTGCCTCGTTTAGCTTGGTTGATTGGAGTGCTTCCATTATAGATTTGTGTAAGGTATGATAGTAAGTTTGGTCTTGTGCTTCCTAATGATGATAATGATTCTTATAATTGATGTTTATAAATTGTTTGTAACACATGATTGTGATTTTGTTTCTCGCTCGTTGTGAAGGGTCAATTTCATGTGTCGCTTGGGCTTTTGGTTGTGTCGGGATGATCTTGATGTTGATGTTGTCTTTTAGCTTCGTAGGAATGGTCATGCTTGTGTCGGGAGGGATGTAGACACCTCTTTATTCCTTAGAACAGTCACCAGCCTTGAGACCTTAAATGGTCAAAATTGATGGGAACTTGGGCTTGAGTGTTGCTTATGTGTCCTAGAGGTCCTAACCTTGTAGGGTAGGATGGTCGGGTAGTCGTTTTTATTCTTCTTCTGATTGATTGTCGTATGTTTCTTCCAACTGCATGATGTGCTAGTATTCTAGATCATTATGTTTGTTTTTTGCCTAAATTGTGTGTGTTGTGTTCGTCGTCGAGTTGCGATGATTGATTGTATTTTCATTATTACTTTCCTACATAAAAAGAAAAAAAATATGTGTACTTGTTATGCATTTTTTTTTGTCCTAATGAAGGGGTTTGTTACATATGGTATTAGAGTCAGTTCGACCTATGACTTGGGATCACTACAGCTTCCATTGATTGGATACTTGATTATAAAATGTCGCTAATTAAAAATGATTTGTATTCGTACAAGTAAACATGGTTTGAGGACATCGTGGAGGTAGACGATAGGGTGCTAGGGGAGGAGGCGTGATCCACCCAATAGTATCCATGCCCGAGGGGTCTAACCCCCAAGGAGATGAACAGGTTGTTGGGTAGGAACCGATAGTTTTGGGCGATGTGGTTGGGTTGATGAGGTCCTTTCAAAGAATTTCAGAGGCATTGATCAACCATTTGGATAGAGATGAGGCTAGGGTGTCGACACCTCCTGACAGTCCACCGCACGCACCGATCGGTACTGGTAGCATTCACCGCGAATTCGAGAAGGTCAAATTTCCCAAGTTATTTGATGCCCCGGATGGCGCAGCCGCTAAGGCATGGTTGGATAATATGGTGATGTGCTTTGCACTTCATGACTATACCTCCAACATGAAGGCCTACATGGTGGTATTTCAACTGAAGGGGAGTGTTGTTATTTGATGGAAGACACTCTTGCGCAATTGAACATGGTCGTTGAAGATATGTCATGGGAACTGATCGAGGAACAATTCTAGAAGAGGTATATTCCGGAGGAATTCATTGAGCGCCAGCTCAACAAGTTCAATGCCTTGAGACACAGTGGTTGTACGGTGCTCGAGTACGAGGCCTATTTCATGGAGCTACTTCGGTATGCTCCTCACCTGAATACTGAGAAACTTAATGTCAACAAGTTCGTGTTTGGCCTTAATGTCATCATTCGTTCAAAAGTGAGGATTTTGATGCCTCAAACCTTGCATGATGTTGTTCAGAAGGCCCTCATAGAAGAGGAGGAGCTTATCAGCGGAGGTCATAGCAGGACTCCAGCGAGACTAGCGGGACAGGCATCATCTGGTGCGTTGTAGCATCAGACACCAGCTAGACATCCACTAGGATATCATCGCATCCCAAGAGGATCCACTTTCACTACACCTCGGTGACCAACACCTCAGCAGCGAACACCCTACAGAGGACCACAGCATCAGCAACAGTGTAGACCGCAACAACAACAGTTTTGGCTTGTTTAGTAGAAAAGACTAGGGATTCAGGTCAGTGGGCCGTCAGCTTCTGCATCGAGGACCAGAGCATCTAGATCAGTCGGACCCGCTACCGTGGGAGATTTGGGCAAGGCCCATCGGATTCATGTAGCGGTGAATAACTGTCATGCAGAGCACCAGTCTACTATTCTCGAGACATCAGGTACCTTCGCTGACCACACCCTTAGTATTTTGATAGATCTAGGTACTACAAAGATTTTTATTTATGGTGCAGCGCTAAAAAGAATTAAGGTAAAGGCATTCGAACAGGACGAGTTTAGCTTTGTAGAAATGGCTTCGAGAGCCAAACAGAAGGTTGGAGGGAAGGTTACGGGTTGTAGCCTTAACCTGAGATATTTTTTCACAAGGCCAACCTGTACGTCATGATGTTAGGGTCTTATGACGTTGTGATTGGTATGGACTGGTTGGAATCGCATGAGGCGATACTCAACTATAAGATGAAATGGTTTAGCTTGGTTGATGATGAGGGACAGAGACGCGTGATTGTAGGTAGGAACCAGGGAGTTTCCCTAAGGTTCATCTCTTCCCTATAGCTATGAAAGAGAATGTGCAAGGGATGTAATATTTATGCGATCCTTGCATTAAACAAAAAGGGCATGGAGGAAGGACTAGAAAACCTTCATGTAGTATGAGAGTTTGTGGATGTCTTCCTAGAGGAGTTGCAAGGATTGTCACTTGAGAGGGAATTGGAATTTAGTAATGACCTAAAACCAGGAACTAAACCGATAGCAAGAACGCCTCATCGTATGTCGACCTCGGAGTTACAGGAGTTGAAAATGAAACTGAAGGAGTCGCTGGACCTAGGACTTATATGTCCAAGTGTGTTATCGTGGGGTGCGCCTGTTATTTTCATATGGAAGAAGGATGGGTCGTTGAGACTCTGCATTGACTACCATCAATTGAACAAGGCAATGATCAAGAATTAGTATTCATTGACAAGGATTGACGATCTGTTTGATCAGATGAAAGGCGCGATAGTGTTTTTGAAGATCGACTTGAGATCAGGGTATCACCAGTTACGGATCAAGGAGGACAACATCCATAAGACCACCTTTAAGACAAGGTTTGGACATTACGAGTTTACTTTTTTACCGTTTGGACTGAAAAAATCCCCAAGAGTATTTATGAGTTTGATGAACGGGGTGTTCCGTGAATACTTGGACAAGTTCATCCAAGTATTCATTAAAAATATCTTCATATATTCTTGGATGATAGAGGAGCATGATGAACACTTGAGCTTGGTACTACAGTGTCTACAAGAGAAAAAATTGTTTGGGAAACTGTCGAAATGCTCATTTTATCAATCAAAGATTCATTATTTAGGGCATGTCATCTCTGGCGAAGGCATCGCGGTGGATCCCACAAAGGTCGAGGCTATTATGGAATGGCCTGCACCAACAAATATCCTAGAAGTGCATAGCTTCATGGGTTTAGTGGGATATTATTAATGGTTCATCGAGGGCTTTTTGAAGATAGAAAATCTGATTACGGAATTACAGAATAAGAACAAGAAGTTTGTTTGGACCGAGAAATGCATAGAATCATTTTGGAGGCTCGGGGATCTACTAACGAAAATATAGATAATAAAGGTCCCTGACATGGATGAGGAATTCTTGGTATGCACTGATGCATCCAAGGAAGGCTGAGGTGGAGTCTTGATGCAAGACGATCGAGTGATCGCTTACATCGCGAGAAAGTTGAGAAGGCATGAAGAGAACTATGTGATGCACTATTTGGAGTTGTTAGCCATTCTATATGCCTTGAGAGTTTGGATACATTGCCTAATTGGAAAAAAATTCGAACTAAAAATGGACCACTTTGGTTTACAACACATTTTCATGCAAAGCAACTTGAACATGCGACAAAGGCGTTGGTCGAAATTGCTTAGCGAGTACGATTTTGAGATTTCTTACATAAAAGGAAAAGTGAACAAAGTGGTTGATGCGTTGATTCAAAGACCATGCATATTTTCGGTGATGCCTCTTCAGACGAATCTACATGAAAATATTCTAACTTTACAGCGCAACGATGATTGGTACAAAGAGGTTAAGGATTTTATCGGACAAAACACAATGATGGTACCAAAATTTGAAGGATTTACTATGAACAACGACAGATTATTGAGATTTAAAAATCGGATTTACGTACCGCCCAATGACGAGTTGAGGAGTTTGATCCTAAATGAGGCTCATAGAGCAGTGTACATGGCTCATCCTGAAGTCACGAAGATGAGGTCAGACCTTAAACCCTTATTCTTCTGGAAAGGAATGAAGGTAGACATAGTCAACTACATGGCAAGATGTCTAGAATGTCAACAAGTGAAGGTTGAACATAGACATCCGGTAGGATTAATACAACCACATGCTATTCTAGAATCGAAATGGGAGATGATTTCGATGGATTTCATTGTTGGATTTCCCCTGACAACAAGGAGACGCGACTCAATTTTTGTGGTAGTTGACACTCTGACGAAGAATGCTCATTTTATCCTTGTGCGTACGAAGTATTAGGAACCTGACATAGCTCGAGTTTTCATCAGCGAGATTGTGAGGCTGCATGGCATGCCTAAGAGGATCATTTCTGATAGAGGATCGATGTTTACGGGTCGATTTTGGACTAGTTTCCAAGAGGCCTTGAGAACCCAACTTAACTTTAGTGCCGCGTATCACTCGGAGACAGACGGACAGACCGAACGAACGAACCAAATCCTAGAGGATATGTTGTGTATGTATGTGATGGACCAACAGAAGTGTTGGGAAGAATTCTCGCCACTGATATAATTTTCATATAACAACAATTATCAAAGCACCATTAAGATGGCATCGTTTGAGTTTCTCTACGGGTGACTATGTCAGACGCCTTTGAGTTGGGATTGGCTTGAGGATAGGGTCCTTGTAGGACCAGAAATGATCCAAGAAATGGAAGAAAAAATGTGAACAATAAGACAAAAGATAAAGGAAGCGAAGGATCGACAGAAGAGTTATGTCGATGTGCATTGTGTCAACCACAGTTATGAAGTTGGCGATCGAGTCTTCTTGAGGGTGAAACCACATAAGAGTTTGATCAAGTTTGGAAAGGGTATTAAACTCTCTCCTAGGTTCAAGGGACCTTTCGAGGTTGTGTAAAGGAAGGGGCCCATGGCCTATAGACTAGCCTTGTCAGATTCTTTGAGGTGTATGCACGATGTTTTTCATGTATCTGTTTTGTGACATTATGTTAGTGATCCTACACATGTGATTGACATGAGTTCCTTGCAGGTATTGGATGAGGGTGTGCTCACGGTGGAGCCAATCCGCATTCTGGACCATCGCATTCGACAACTACGACGTTGAACAGTAGATCAGGTCAAGTTCCAGTGGGACAACTATAGTCCGCACTCGGTGACCTGGGAGGACGCATATGATATGCGTAAGCGGTTTCCATTTTTGTTTGATAGCTAGACATATAGATATTATGAGATATTTTATTTCGTCACTTATATACTGTGAAACTTCGGGACGAATTTTAAAACAAGAGAGGGTGTATGTAACATCTCGCTCTTGTGCACACTTAATTGGACTTATTCTTTTAGGACACTTGCGTGCAAGTGATTCGGTTCATTATACGATTGGTTGTTTTTATTATGATTATGAGATGTTGTGGATATGATGATATGTTATTTTGCTATATTTATATTGATAGGTGTTATTGATTGGTTTTTCCTGAGTGTGAAGGACTCTGGACGTTAGAGGATGTCGATGGCATCGATGGATCTCCTTGGACTCTGGATCGAGTAAGGGAGTGGACTGTTATGGTTTGAATTTTTCTGATATTACAAATGTGACATATGACTAGATATTATGATGTTGATTGTTATCACTGACACATTTCGTTCATGGATGCAAGTTGACGATAGCTTGCTAACCAGACTCACATTAGGATTAAAGGGTTCACACATGACAACCAGAGACATTGAGGGAGAGGAGTGGTAGCATCCATGCCACAAACTACTAGCACTCTTGTCGTGGCTCAAACTGTAGGTTAATGATTACCTAGTTCGAGAGATCCACGATGTCGTGAGGGAAGAATATGATARTTGCTCACAATGATTCTAAGGGGCGCGCAATAAGGCAGAGACCTTATTCCTTAGAGGCCCTTAGCCTCCCACAAAGTCACCTGATGGAGTATTGACTCTAGGGGTTTGATGTCTACCAAAATTAGTCAAAAGGCGAGTGGCACCCTTGGAGCACGTAGTGCGTCTTGAAGGGAATGTCGTGCAAATAAAACAGGAATGCAAGTGAGTGGCACCCTTGGAGTACATAGTGCATCTTGAATGACATGTTACGTAAATAAAACATGAATGCAAGAGAGTGGCACCCTTGGAGCACGTAGTGCGTCTTGAAGGGTACGTCACGATTTTAACTCTGGTAAGTTAATAAATCTAGTACCTAGAAAAGTGTGCCTCCTTAGGACCTAGTCGACCTTAAAATTAATGATGGTATGAGTAAAGTTTAATAACAAATTGTTTCCTTAACAATTGTCGCCAAGCCTAGTGAATTTAAAACCTAGGTCTAAGTAGAACATGTGAACAAAAAAAAACTAAATGGGCATGGAACAAGAAGGGGGTAAAGAAAATTCAAGCATTAATAAGTAAATTAAAATTTTAATGAAGGATTAATTTATTAAAAGGATAACTTGTTGTTTATATCTAAACTTGCTAAATCTGAACTTAGAAGAAAAGGGGAAACTTAAGGAAAAGGGGAATGTATAACATAGTAGGGAATCTAGTCTTTGTAACATTATAATTGTGAACTCAACTAGGTTTTAAGAAAGGCGTCAGTCATTTAAGAAATGCAAGGGAATAAAGGGACAACGAGGAGCATTTTTAGGAACGCTTTTAGGTGGGTGAGGGAAATAGGAAAATTCAATTAATTAATAAATTGATTTTCTGGTGCAACTAAGGGATCGGGTGACATGTGTACTGGGGATGTTTACGCTGCCGGATTTAATCTTGACTGAATTTTTCTTGTGGGAGTTGGGATACCCATCTTGGCTAACGAGTGGTAGCTCGACCTTGCGAGGCGAGTTGGGAGGTAGCGTTCTCTGGTATTGTGTGCATGGCCCCTTTGTGGCTCAGGGGGCTCAGGGGGGAGAAGAGTACCCCTAGCATTGGCTGGGAGGTACCGGTGAGGTCTCAGTGGTTGGCAAGCAAGACTTGGACAGAACACAAGCAAGACTTGGACGGAGCGCAAGCACGGGACAACCACTATCGGTTCTTCGCCATTGGCTACAGTACGCATGTGTAAATTTTGTAATATTAAGGTAGTTAGTTTTCTATATAGGAATATCTATCATGGTGAATGTACGCATGTGTAAATTGCATTAAAAAGTTAGTTAAATTTTTTGTACATGAATATCTATAATGGCGAATGTTGAAGATGAATTTTGGACCGTAGTTGTGAAATGTAATTCAGATAATCTTATTCCAGCTTAGAATTAAAATTGTTGCAATGATTAGTTTCAACATTCCCTTATTGTTTAATGTAAATGGTTCATTATATGATTTTGTATTCGATAATCATGGATTAAACTTTATGTTAAATGTGATGTTGGATCTTCTTAAGTACAATGTATATTTGATAATAATGATTTTTGAGTATGACACTCTAAACATTGTGAGTTTTGATTTGGGTTGAGCACCCTGTTACTATCGATTGTAATATTCATTTGATGTTTCATCTAAATTTTCTTTTAATCAAGGATATGGTTGTAAACGATCATTGCCTTTAGATTTATCTAGAAGAGACATTTAGATCCTAAAAATTGTTCCTTGTTTGTATCTACATATGTACCCAGACATCTTGATAATTTTGTTTTTCCATTGTCGTATGGCGGAATTCTATGTGCATACCTTTTGGGGGGGTTACTTACACTTGACGGTGTGGGAAGGATTCTGATTTTTCCTACCCCGGAGTTTAGGAGGAGGAGAAACAACCAAAATAACAAAACTGTGCAAAGCGCATTTCAACATTGTGCAGCTGGTTAAGGATTTATTTTAAAAACCCCTTTTTAACAAATACCAAAATTAAAACATTCACAGAAGGGAAGTTCTTTGTTGTTATTCATGAAATGGGGTTGGCAGACAATTGATAGCTCTTGAACTAGTCAAAATTCAAACTCAAGCAGTGCTTATGTGTTAAGCGTTCTTGTTCCAGAGATGAACACTTGCAACAGGATTCTAAAACTTAGTTATGGTAGACAGGATTGAAAGCGGATCTTATCCCCTCCATACTCTTCATAGTAGCGATATTGTAGAGGGGGCACTATGTATTAAACCAAGAAGTTTAGGAATATTTATCTGGGCTTGGTGATGTTGGGGTCGGGGATCAACGATGCAGCAAAATCTCTTGAATGAAATTCGACAGAGATTAACTATAATAGTGGTTGGTCATAGTGAGTTGTGTGGTTATTTCATACCTTTCCAGGGTTGATCATTGGTTGATTCTTGAAGACGAGCTGAATCTGGGTCTAAAAGGAGGACTTTTACTGTTCACATAATTGAAGAGTCACTGAAGATAATTTGCGCACAACTATGTTTAATAGTTTTAAATGAAAAATCACTTGGGTGGAATTTGGGGAAAGCTTCATATGGGCATCCCTGGGGTCTCAGTAAGTATGAAGCGTTCTAGTAAATATAACATATTGTTGGTGGGTCTCGTCTAGTTTGTATTTTTGGAGCAGTGGCCATTCCTTTTCAAGTCCCTTCTTCCATACTACTTCTTGTTGTTCTCTATTACCAAGAGGAATCTGTAACATCTTCACAGTGGGCTTGCACAGCGTGTCATTAGGCCCGCGGGCAGTGGTAAGTCAACCTATTTCTACAACTAGAATTTGGCAATTTGTCATGGGGCTTGTGGGCAGTGGTAAGCATCTCGTATTTTGTGTTTAGGGATTTCCTTAGCAACTTCTGCTACTGAATTTTTGTTAAATGTTTTTGGTAGTCTCTAAGTGGTTGTCAGATGCCCCTCCCTCTGCACCAGACCAGTCACGCTCAATGAATTTGGTGGTTGAGTGAGCCTAGGATTCCCTCCTGAGATTTCATTCTATTCAGATGACTAAGATCCCAGCCAAGTTTAATTTGACATATGAAATGCTTTTGTTAGTTTTAATTTGATATATACAGAGTAGATTTATTTATGTCAGTCTTTTTCAACGTCCTTCAATCCAGGCGTTGTCTTTCATGATTTCCCAACTCTACGTGCAAACTTAAATTCAAAAATTAACCTGTGCAGACTGTGAAATCATTAGCATTGTTAATTTGGTTTAATCAGCATAGTTTAGGTAGCGTTGAATACATTGTGCAATCCAGGTGACGTGATTTTTTTTAAATTCCAAAATTTAAGGTTATTTAGATGATTGACCTATTTATGTGTTACAAGTTGTTTATACACGAAGGATTCTTAATAATTGAGGGAGGATGACTTGGACATTGGGATGAGGTAGGAATTCTAAAGGTTGTTTAAGTTTTACTAATTTGAAAAGAAAATAGATGATGATTTTTGGTTGAAGAATTTTTAAGATGCTTTTATAAATATTTTATTTAATTATAAGACGCTTCATTCATTATGATGTTTAAAGGGTTGTGTTTAAAGGGAAGCCTTGTTGCATGGTAATAATGACTATTAATGTAAAATAATGAATTGTTAACTTATAAGATCTTCCTTTTGTAATGTTTTAAGGGGTTATTTTTAAAGGAGTAGGCTAACTCGGGAGCATTCTTCCCTCCTGAGTTCCTAACTTTGGCAGGTAGCTTTTCGGTGTTTTGGTGACTCCCCATGTTAGGCCTTGCTATGTTATTTTTACGGTGTACCTTCACAGTGAAGCCCACGTAGGTGAAAGACTACCCACCCGGCTGTAGAGTCTTAAAGACTCTGCAGACCGGATGGCCATGCATATGCCCCATCCCACTACAGCATATTGATTCTTGCACGTGTACATAACGATTTTCAGCAGTCAAACTGTGGATGGTATGCATCATGCTAATTTTTCATGTCCATCGTCYGGATCCATGAGCTCATCGTGATGGATGGATGYTGATTAACCCATACAACAATTTTGATGGATGCCATCTCAATTGAGTTTAAATTTTGAATTCTCAGAAGGTGCCATAATTTGAATTTGAATTTGCCCGCACGCTCTATGGGATTTCGATTTAAATGGACTTGGAAGGAAAGAGATGGAAATCCCATCGTAGTCTAAAGAGGAGGAGCCACGAGGCACCATGGTAGAAGAAGTTGTTTCTATCGTTCTTCATCTCCATGCATCATTCAAATTGTCGCTGCAGAACCGGCTGTTGTGTTCTCTTATGCATCTACAAGTGCAGGGAACTCATCGAGTGAGCCTTATAGGGCCGCCTTGCTCCCAATAAGATGTTCCAGTTCACGTTGTCTTGGAATTTGACTCATAAATGAATGTCCGGCAAACTAAGAAAATGCAGCAGTTCACCACAGAGAGGAGGCAAGACGTGAAGTTCAATGCTCGGGTGGGTTATGTTCATCTTGCCTTCCAGAGATGAAGGAAATGTGGTGGATCCCAATGTAACAACTTACTGACGAATCTCTTCATTGAAGATCCATATCCTAAAGGGGCAAAGTCCATTGATGTCTGAGTGGAAATAGTAACCAACCCACCCGGTTTGACAATAGCTAAGGTAGCAAAGGCAAAGTCAGAGCCGGTTGATTATGCAGTATACTTTATTTTGTTTGTGGTGTGTTTCGGAAAGAAATAATGTAGGTAGGCCAAAATAGGAGTGAAATGTGAATTGATAAGTCATCTTTAGGAAAGCGTCAGTGGTATAATTTTCCTCTCACAATCAAATTTGTGATTAGTTACATCCAATCTCTTACCAACACTACCACTATTTTATTTTCCTTTGTTTACATATTTAAATTACAGTAAAGTCTCTCTTATGAATAATTACATGTAACTTCTTACCAGAGTTTTCATTATTTTATTTTTTTATGGGAAGATTTTAAAATACAGTAAACTCCCACAGTGAGGATACCGCTATGTTTTTCAACCAATTACTTGGATAAATATTAATATATTTAATTGAAAATTTTACTATTTATATTTACAAAGATACAATAGAGATATTTGTACACATTGGATTGGTATGTTAGTTGTAAGTTATTTGATTAAATTTTACAATGGAAAATATGGAAAAATCTCCCATTTTTATAATAAAATTTTGTAATTTGTTCTTTAAAATTCATTTTTTTTAAACAATTTTGTCTTGTCTAGCAGATTTGGAAAATTGTTAAGATTTGGTGGAAAATCAATGGAAGAATAAATATGTAGAGTGCCATATTAATGGAGTCTTAAACACTCTTAACCTAGCAGTGGGTCGACGGTTGGGCAACATAGAGACCATGTGTGTTGTATTGAATTGCTCTATAAATTTGAAAAAAATAAATCGCATTAATTGAATTGCTTGAGTGGGCCTAATGGTTAAGAACATGTGTTTTCTCTTAAGAGGTCATAGGTTCAAATCCAGAGGGGGGTAGGGTATGTATACCTTCGTAGACTTTACCAGTCAAATCGTTGGGTGGAGGGGAGTCCCTTGTCCCACAAACAAGGGGGTCTCATACACCAATTTGGTGTGCTGGCCTGGTCGTGACCTTAAAAAATAGTCACAAAAAATGAAAATAAATAAACAAAAAAAAAAAATATGATGATGATGATGATTGTGTGTGTGTGTGTGTGTGTGTGTGTGTGTGTGTGTGTGTGTGTATTATTATTATTATTATTATTATTAGTATTATTATTATTATTATTATTGTGTGTGTGTGTGTGTGTATTATTATTATTGTGTGTGTGTGTGTGTGTGTGTGTATTATTATTATTATTTAATTAATAAAATTTTTTTAAATAAAATTTTAAAAATTATGATATATTAGATTGTAAAAAATTAATAAATTTGTTTTTAGTGAATATTTTTTAGTAAAGTTTTTAAAGGTGATAAAATTATGATATGAGTTTGTAAAAAATAATAAATTTAATTTTTAATGAATATATTTTATTTTTTAAATAAATTTTTGAAGGTGATGGATTAAAGTTATTTATGTTTTGAAAATGAAAACTTTTTTTGAACAATTTATATTTATTAAGTAAAATTCATTTATGAAAAAAAATATATAAAAAAAAAAAAAAAAAAAAAAAAAAAAAAAAAAAAAAAAATTTTATTTTTAATTTTAATTTTTGACTTCTGTAATTATTTTTATTTTTGCATTTTTTTAAAATATTAGATTGTAAAAAAATTAATAAATTTAATTTTTTAATTAAGATATTTTTTTTAGTAAAGTTTTTAAAGGTGATAAAATTATGATATGAGTTTGTAAAAAAAATAATAAATTTAATTTTTTAATGAATATATTTATTTTTTAAATAAATTTTTGAAAGGTGATATGGATTAAAGTTATTTATGTTTTAGAAAATGAAAACTTTTTTTTTTGAACAATTTATATTTATTAAGTAAAATTCATTTATGAGAAAGTGAAAGGTTCTTTAATTTTATTTAAAAATAGATAAATTCAACTTTTTATTTTTAATTTTTTAATTTTTGACTTCTTTGTAATTGATTTTTTATTTTGCATTTTTTTAAATGTACAAATTTTTAAAAATAAAATTTTATGATTGCAATTTTAATTAATTAGAGAAGAGAAAATTAAAGAAAAAAATTCTACTTATTAATTTAATTTGTTGTTTACAATTTCCTTCAAATTAAAAATATAGATGGTGAGGATGAATTTGTTTGATATTTGAAAGTATAGTAACCACATCATGAAACTATCAACACACATTTCAAACACATCCTAATACCTTACTACCAATCTTACATATAGAATATAATGTATAAGTCTCGTGCAAGTGTTTAATACCTTAGCATTAGAATTTCCTTTAAAAACAATTGTATAATTGCAGATAACCCATTGTTTTTCTTTTAAGCTAAAAAAATGAGGAAACCTCTATTATATCATATTATAGTACAAAAAATGTTGAACTAAGGGGTCTACCAGAAGAGGAAACCAAACCCCTAAACCCTGTCTAAAACAACCAAGATCTTCAAAATTGCATGTTTTTGTCACAAGTTCCATATATGTGTCCATAACTAGAGCCTAAGTATAAGGTCCTAGGAGTCACTAGCATTCTAACTAGAGACAAAACAGAACATACCAAAACAAAACAGACTTTCAAAACCTACTGGGGAACTGGCGCTAGCTTAATCCCCCTCTGAAAGGTCTCGATATGTCTCCCTGCTTCCTTCTTAACTTGGAAAACAACCTCTACCCAGAACTGGTCGTCCTCTGCCCAGAGTTGTTCATCCTCATCATTTACCATAATAGGACACTGGAGAGATCCTGGAGGGGACTCGACTACATACCCTTTCCCTTGTTGATCAAAATGTTGGTTTAGTTAATTAATCTTGAACTTGATATCGTGTTGAGCCCTATAGAAAATCTTGAATTAATCTTGAACTTGATATTGTGTTGGGTCCTCATTCTCATGAATGGGCACACTTTTCCATCTGTCCTCTAAAGAAATTTTGAGGTCCTATGAAGCTTCCATCTAGGTATGTCTTTGACCTCAAGATGGCTCTAAGTTTTATCTTCAAGACTCTCCTTTGCTGTTGTTTTAGGACAACAAACATTCAAGTACTTTATGCTCACAATTTTGATGGTTAAGTGTCCTTTTGAGGTTCCCTTGCAAGTGTTTTATTATCCCAATGTTAGCACATGCAATATACTCAAAACAAATAACACTACCTCCTAGATCTTTACAAATTTAAATGTTGATTTACAATTCTAAGCATGCATGAAATGAACACAAGTATTTTGGTCAACATGACGCTGGATAAACCCCCCCCTCGGGGAAAACCAGTTTGGAATGGAAGTATATATAAGTGGTGTCTAAAGCATGAGATACATGGGTGCATGGTCACTTCCCTAGTGGTCATCATCCCAAAACAGGTTTGAGGAAAGTCAAATTGTGTGTTCGATTGCATGGACAACCTCAGTGTCATGTTGTAGGAGATGCATCATATTTGGAGACCAAGGGACCCATAGCTAGAAGGGATGGAAGAGCAGGTCCACCGATGTTGCCAAGTCAACCTAAACATGTGGATGGTCGAGGTCAAGTTGGCAAGGCGACCCACCTAAGAGGAAGGTCCACATCACAAAAAAGGAAAGGATGACAAGTGGCATAGGACATGGATCAGAAGTACAATGAAGGGGAGGGCGTTCATCCATAGAGGTGGTTCGTATCTCAATATGGACCTAGATGATGTTGAGATTTGGGTACCTTGAAAAGTGGTCCCTTTGTGTTTGCGAGCCTCTAAACACAAGTGGGAAATACTTTGTACTATGTACCATGTACTTTATTTCTAATTTCACTTTGACTTAGGAGATTTAAGTCAAAAGTGAAATTTGGTCATTTTAGCCTAAAATGACTATTAATTCACTTTGTGGGTGAATTGAGGGACATAAAGAGAAACTATGGAAACTTGAGTAAAGTGGGTTTTGAGT
>SNQJ01S0032242.1:59090-84329 GCA_010110895.2 Picea sitchensis
GACTTAGGAGATTTAAGTCAAAAGTGAAATTTGGTCATTTTAGCCTAAAATGACTATTAATTCACTTTGTGGGTGAATTGAGGGACATAAAGAGAAACTATGGAAACTTGAGTAAAGTGGGTTTTGAGTTGAGATTCTTTTGGCAAGATCTCAAACCTTGATTAGAGATGGGATGAGATGATCTCATCCACCCATATTTTAGGTTTCCTTATGTTTCCTTAAAAGGGGTGCATAGGGCAAGGAGAGGCTTATTCTCACTTGTATGTTTACCAAAAGAGCTTGGAGAAGGGAAAGGAGATGGGCATGGAAGCATTGGGAAAGGAGAGCTTGGGTGTCTCCTTTCATGGAGGTCTCATGAAGGCTTAGGGCCTAGTTTATTTGTGGTAATCACACTTGCTTGGAGGAGGGCACACCATAGGAGGGGGGCACACAACTAGCAGGGAGCAGTTTTACTTGGAGGAAGTCAGATCTAATTGTTTCATTGAAGAGGCAACACACAAGAGCACATTTTGGTGCAAGGGTTTCTTCTTCAGAGCATCCAGGTTCAAGGGCGCTTCACTTCAGTGGATAGAGCAACAAAGCGAGAGGGCACACTAAGCTTGGGTGCATATCTCCATGAATCCTTTGGCAAGGATCGAGAGGAGCTTTCTTTGTATACATGTTCCATCATATTGTATGTGTTGTTGTATCTCATGCTTTAGACACCACTTATATATACTTCCATTCCAAACTGGTTTTCCCCGGGGGGGGTTTCTCCAGGGTCATGTTAACCAAAATACTTGTGTTCATTTCATGCATGCTTAGAATTGTAAATCAACATTTAAATTTGTAAATGTCTAGGAGGTAGTGTTATTTGTTTTGAGTATATTGCATGTGCTAACATTGGGATAATAAAACACTTTCAAGGGAACCTCAAAAGGACACTTAACCATCAAAATTGTGAGCATAAAGTACTTGACTATTTGTTGTCCTAAAACAGCAAAAAAGGACAGTCTTGAAGATAAAACTTAGAGCCATCTTGAGGTCAAAGACAGACCTATATGGCAGCTTCATAGGACCTCAAAATTTCTACAGAGAACAGATGGAAAAGTGTGCCCATTCATGAGAATGAGGACTCAACATGGTATCAAGTTCAAGATTAATTCAAGATTTTCTATAGGGATCAACACAGTATCAAGTTCAAGATTAATTAACCAAACCAACATTCTGATCAGCAAGGGAAAGGGCATGCAGTCGAGTCCCCTTCAGGATCTCTCAAGTGTCCTATTATGGTCAACGATGAGGATGAAGCTAAGTAGGAAGTAGGGAGACATATAGAGACCTTTGGGAGGGGGATTAAGCTAGCGCCAGTTCCCCAGTAGGTTTTGAAAGTCTGTTTTGTTTTGGTATGTTTTGTTTTGTCTCTTGTTAGAATTCTAGTGACTCCTAGGACCTTATACTCAAGCTCTAGTTATGGGCACATATATGGAACTTATGACAAAAACATGCAATTTTGAAGATCTTGGTTGTTTTGGACATGGTTTAGGGGTTTAGTTTCCTATTCTGGTAGACCCCCTAGTTTAACCTTTTTTGTACTATATTGTGATATAATAGAAGTTTCCTCCTTTTTTAGCTTAAAAGAAAAATAATGGGTTCTCTACAATTATACAATTTTTTTAAAGAAAATCCCATTGTTAAGGTATTAAACACGTGCACGAGACTTATACAATATATTCTACGTGTAAGATTGGTATTAAGGTGTTAGGATGTGTTTGAAATGTGTGTTGATAGTTTCATGATGTAATTACTATACTTTCAAATATCAAACAAACTCATCTTCACCATTCATATTTTTAATTTGAAGGAAATAGTAAACAACAAATTAAATTAATAAGTAGAATTTTTTATTTTTCAAAATTTTATAAAAAGAAATTATGAAAAATTATAATTTTCTCTTTTATAATTAATTAATTTTTTATTTTTTTTTAACAAAGTAATCAAAATAGCCCAAAAATTAAAAAAATTAAAAAATTAAAGTTGAATTTATCTATTTTTAATAAAATTAAAGAACCTTTCACTTTCTCATAAATGAATTTTACTTAATAAATAAAATAGTGGTAAAAAAAATTAAATTCTTCACAAAAACTTTTCATTTTCTAAAACATAAATAACTTTAATCCATATCACCTTTAAAAACTTTACTTAAAAAAGAAATAGATTAATTAAAAAAATAAATTTATTAATTTTTTTACAAACTCATTCATAATTTTATCACCTTTAAAAACTTTACTAAAAAAGAAATATCTTAATTAAAAAATTAAATTTATTAATTTTTTTACAAACTCATATATCATAATTTGATCACCTTTAAAAACTTTACTCTTTTTTTTTCTTTTAACTTCACATCTCCTCTCTGCTCATACACATTAAGATCATGTTGCTTCTTACTCAAGATAAATCCCAAGCCTGGGATCACCCAGATATCCACAATAACATTCAAATGCTTTACAGTAATTAAAAGATATTATCAAACTCACAGAACCCTGTAAAAAATTCGTTGAGTTCGGTAAGGGAGTGGAATCGCTATACTATTTCTAGTCGTCACTGCCTCCACTTATCAATTCACATTTCACTCCTATTTTGGCCTGCCTACATTATTTCTTTCTGAAACACGCCACAAACAAAATAAAGTATACTGCAAAATCAACCGGCTCCGGCTCTGCCTTTGCTACCTTAGCTATTGTCAAACTGGGTGGGTTGGTTACTACTTCCACTTAGAGATCAATGGACTTTTCCCCTTTAGGCTATGGATCTTCAATAAAGAGATTCATTAGTAAGTTGTTACGTTGGTATCCACCACATTTCCTTCATCTCTAGAAAGCAAGATGAACATAACCCACCCGAGCGTTGAACTTCACGTCTTGCCTCCTCTCTTTGGTGAACTGCTACATTTTCTTAGTTCGTTGGACATTCATTTATGAGCAAAATTCCAAGACAACGCGAACTAGAACATCTTATTAGGAGTAAGGTTGTCCTAGAAGGCTCGCTCGATGAGTTCCCTGCACTTGTAGATGCATAAGAGAACGCAACAGCCGATTCTGCAGCGACAACTTGAATGATGCATGGAGATGAAGAATAATAGAAACAACTTCTTCTACCATGGCGCCTCGCGGCTCCTCCTCTTTAGACTACGATGAGATTTCCATCTCTTTCCTTCCAAGTCCATTTAAATCGAAATCCCACAAAGCRGGCGGGAAAATTCAAATTCAAATTATGGCACCTTCTAAGAATTCAAAATTTAAACTCAGTTGAGATGGCATCCATMAAAATTGTTGTATGGGTTAATGAGMATCCATCCATCACGATGAGCTCATGGATCCAAACGGTGGACATGCGAAATTGGCATGATGCATACCATCCATAGTTTGACTGTCAAAAATCACTATGCACACGTGCAAGAATCAGTATGTCGTAGTGGGATGGGGCATATGCATGTCCATTTGATCTACAAAGTCTTTAAGACTCTGTAACCGGGTGGGTAGTCTTGCTCTTGTGTGGGATTTACTGTGAAGGTACCTTGTATGAAGAACATAGCAAGGCCTAAAACGGGGAGTCACCAAAACGCTGAAAAGATACCTGCCGGAGTTAGGAACTCGGGAGGGAAGATTGCTCCCGAATTAGCCTACTTTGTTTTTAAAAAGGGATTTGAAGTGTGGTTTATGCCTTTAATTTAGATTGAGTTTTGATACAGTGTGCTATGAATAGTCCTTATGAGGGTAACTTGTTATTAATATACATCTAGTTGTAGCGCAAATTTTAAACATGCGTTGAGTAAGCTACCTTGTGCCTCGTTTAGCTTAGTTGATTGGAGTGCTTCCATTATATATTTCTGTAAGGTATGACAGTAAGTTTGGTCTTATGCTTCCTGATGATGATAATGATTCTTGGAATTGATGTTTGTAAATTGTTTGTAAAGCATGATTGTGATTTTGTTTCTTGCTCGTTGTGAAGGGTCAAGTTCACGTGTCGCTTGGGTTGTTGGTTGTGTTGGGATGATCTTGATGTTGATGTTGTCTTTTAGCTTAGTAGGTGTGGTCTTGCTTGTGTCGGGCGGGATGTAGACACCTCCTTATTCCTCAGAACAATTGCCAACCTTGAGACCTTAAATGGTCAAAATCGATGGGAACATGGGCTTGAGCATTGCTTATGTGTCCTAGAGGTCCTAACCTTGCAGGGTAGGACGAGCGGGTAGTCGTTTTTATTCTACGTCTGATTGATTGTCGTATGTTGCTTCCAGCTGCATGATGTGATAGTATGCTAGGGCATTATGTTTGTTTGTTGCCTGAATTGCGTGCGTTGTGTTTCTCATCGAGTTGCGATGATTGATTGTATTGTCGTTATTACTTTCCTACATAAAAAGAAAAAAACAATTGCACTTGTTATGCGTTGCTTTTTGTCCTAACAACAGGGTTCGTTACACCTGATGTTGATCCACCTCGACTTCAACCGTCAGTTGATCCACCTCGACTAGACTTTCACTACAAAGAATATAATAACCCAACACTTAACATTGCAACCAATAAATCATTATATTAGTAGGAGGAACCACTCCTCTGTGGCTACCCAAATTGACATAAGGATCATGGTATATTAGAGATTATATGTTGTCGTGAACCACTTCTCTCAATAAATGTGGGATAATAAACTATGTATAGAGAGATATTTATGTCATAGAGGCTTACCCCATTCGCATAAGGATCATGGTATATTAGAGCTTATATGTTGTCGTGAACCACTTCTCTCAATCAATGTGGGATAATAAACTATGTATAGAGAGGTGTTTATGTCAAAGAAACAATTCCAAGATGCAGATGTGTTGGGCGTATTTGACTTAGTAATGGGAGCATTTGATTATCATTATTTTATTTTTTTCATTAGAAAAATTCATATATGTAACAAAAAATTGTTTAAAAAAGGTAATAACTATAAAGGTTCTTTAGTTTATCAATTTATCAATGAATTTCTTGACCTAGTTAGACAACAACAATGTTTCACTCCTCAAAACTTGTAGTTGGGAATTCTATGTGCTGAGCTAGATACACCCTTGTTTTTTAAGATAATGTTATTATGATATTGTAAAAGAGGTGACAACTATGATAATTTGGAGAAAAATACTAAATCAACATAGTTATTGGAAAAATCAATGTGATCCAAGTGGACATCGGTGGCTTCCAACCTCTTCCACTGACTCAACATGATTCTCCATCTTGGTAGTTTTTATTTACAATTTTTTAGGTCCTAAACTTTTGGTGTCGTTTTAAGGCCCTAAATGATGTTTTTTGGCCATTCAGGGGCCATGAGTAGATATGGTCTCTCTAGGCCCACCAACAATTGTACTTCTCATTTAAATCTTTCCAACGAGTTACTATGCAACCCAAACAGAGATTGTGTGCAAAATTTGTGCCCCAGGAAGTCATCGTATCAACTAGCCACCTCAAGGTCTGCAATCCTTTTGGTGCTTCATCTCCTAAAGTTAGGGTTTTGGAACTTTAGGGTTTTTTCCTCTTAGGGTTTAGTAAATTATGTTAAAAGGTCATTTTCGACCTCTTGTAATGTCTTCTGGAGAGTGAGCATAGTTGGCACCTGTGTCTTCAAAGATAAGCTACCACCATTCTAGCTAGTTTGGATTACTTTTCATTTTTATTGTCTTTTCTTATTTCATTCATTAATAGAATATGGGTTTCACCATGTTATTATTCTCTCTACAATATTTCTATGTGTGTGTTTTTCCATTCATATTCATGCCTTTCATTTTGTTCTTTATACAACCCAGATCAGTGGTATCAGAGCAACCTACTCTTTGTTATTTCTCAGTGCATGTCCCCGATGAGGTTAGGGTATAAAGAGTTGGTCTTGAGATAATTTCACTCGGGGAAGACCTCTCTCGCCAGCCCAAGTAGCCTCCCATGGTGGAAGAAAATAGATATGTCTAAGTAGGAGATCCTTTCAAGTTGTTGCTTGAGGAAGCCCTCCTGTGATAGAGGAACAAGATGATGAACAATTTCTCCCAAATCGTTTGATGACTACCAACAATGGAGAATATTGCATCTTCAACAAGTATCCACTTCTAAGGTGTGACACCCTTCAAGGTACAAACTAAATTTTATATTTCTTTATTTGAAGGCTAGATAGATGCAGATTCTTTAAAGAAATGGTTAGATCTGTTAGAGGGTTATTACTTTGTTAAAAAAAATTATGACATAAAATATATCACCTTTGTGCTCCTTAAATCCCTTCCCCATGTAAAGGGTTGATGGGAAAGTTACTAGGAGAGACAAAACGAAGATGAGTGTATAACATTTAGGATAGAACTCACTTGGGTGATCTTTGTTGATACCTTCAAGGAAAATTTACATGCTATTGGAAACTATGATGACGAGTACATGATATGGAAAAGTCTATGTCAAGAGAGAGACCAGACGGTTCCAACATACATCAATATCTTCCATACCTTGCACTCAAAGTTGGGTATAAATGGATATGAGTGACACCTAGTTTTGAAGTATCGTAGTGGATTACATAGGTACATCCAAACATAGATGGATTTCATGGACATCTCCTTTTCGAGAGCCTGTTATTGATATGTTGTCACAATCGAGCAAAATTTTAAGGAGAGGAATAATCAAAAGTTTGGGTCTGCAAATACGTACAACATAAGCATGGTAAAGGTGGCCCTAAATCATAAAACAAAGGATAGAGTAAGGAGATATAACCTCAATAAAACCATTCCAATCCATAAACAAAGAAGGATAATGGGAAGTTGAAGAAGGACACTGGGAAGTGGTGGGAGTTCCATAAAATCCCTTGGCACAACATTGATGAATGTCACTTAAAATAATCATTGTTGGTGAGATAAAATAAAAAGAGCCAGACTCTATCTTAAACTTTGATTCAGAGCAAGATAAGGGAAAGTGGATTGTTGATGCAAAATATGCAAGATCCAACTAGAAGAGTCAGAGGAGAATGAGGAGGGGGGCACCTCTTCCATTCATATATGTGGGTGAAGGGGACTCCACTACATTTCATTGTTGATAGTGATAACCAAAAGAACCTAGTATTGACTAAGGTCATCAAGAGATTGAAGTTTCTGAAAATACCACACCTCCAACCATACACCATTAGTTGGTTGAGCCAGGGATGAGACCTCCATGTCAACCAACAATTTCGTCTATCCTATGGAATCAAGTCCTTCAAAGATGAGGTACTATGTGTGATGCAGGAGCATCTCTCCACATCAGCCAACCAGCCAGCCAGCCACGTTGAGCATGTGCATTCAAAGCTGAAGAGAGGCGCATCCTCATTTAAAAAAATTTGAATTGAATGTAATTTAATGTTTAAGATGGTGAGCTGTGAAGTCGTGCCTTTGTGCAGGTTGTATATAAGATTGGCCTTAAATGTTTGTATGGTTGAGATCTAGATCCAGATGCTGGACTAGACAGCTATTCAATGTAATTGAATAGGGTAGGTAGGTTGGAGGGAAGCGCTCTAAGAGCCCCCTCAGGTAAAAGAGATTTTGTATCTCATTTGGTAGTTAGAAGCCGAGTAAGAGTAAGAAGTTGAGATAGTAGAGAGTCTGCGTGTAGAGAGCAGAAGAGAAAGAGTCGAGACCTTGTTACAGGCCGTGCTCAGGAACACCTTTGTAAAGAGGCATTTTATTTAATATAAACATAAGCAGTTTTTCCTACATATTTTATGTATTATGTGGATGCCTTGGTGTGTTATTTTATATGTTGTGAATGTATGTATGTTTAAGCATTTGCAGGGAGTCTGTTTGATTTCAGGTGAAGGTCTTTGAGGATTCACACCAAGAGGGTGTGACAGAACGTTGCGAGTTCTGAGAGCCGAGCACAAAGGATGCACTTCTGAATACTGCGGTTTCAAACAAAGACGTGTTGCGGCACAAGAACTGGAATCAACAACTCAGGGAAGACCTCAAGGTTGTTGAACACCTTGGAGGCAAGGTTGTGTAGGAGAGACACAGTTGCAGACAGAATTCTGTTGTGGATTCTATGAAGCTTTGCGAGGTGGGCATTGAGCATATGCACAGTGGTGCATAGAGGAAGGACTATGTTGAGAGTTCAGGAAGAAGAACTAGAATCACTGAGGATTCTGAGAGCTCTGTCAGGTGGGCATTGAGTAGGTGCATAGGTGCATAGAAGACAAAACTGCTGAAGTTCCGTGAGAAGACACTCTGCCAAGTGGGCATCGAGACATTGTGCAGGTAGGCATAGAGGGAAAAGAACTCTGTTGTGAGTTCAAAAGGAAATAGAATCACTGAGGATTATGAGAGCTCTGTCAGGTGGGCATTGAGTGAGTGAAAGGAGAGGATACTCTTCCAGGTGGGCATTTGAGTCAGTGTGCAAACAAGCATAGACAAAGGAGAAGAGAACTCTTTTGAGTCCCGTAATTTAGAGGAAGAATCCACTAGGGGATATTCACAGGGTTACTGAACACCCTGGAGACTCAGCAAGAGGTTGCTTGAGTGAAGGATAGCCAGGAGGGAATCCATATTTCTCCATCTGAGGGAGAAGGGAAGAAAGACAAAATCCCTTAGGGGTCTGAGTGGTTGAGAAGCTCAGGAGAGATAGCACTTTGGGTGCGTAAGGACCCTGCAGAGGCGTAGGATTCATAGAGTCCCTTGAGGAGTCAGGCGCAGAAGCTCAGGAGGGATAGTGCTTTCGGTGCACAGAGTCGTGACTGCAAGGAGTGCAGAGGTTGAAGAACTCCTTGGAGGAGTTCAGAGTTACCAGAAGCTCAGGGGGAACAGCGTTTTCATACGCAGGTGAGAACTCAAGGTGAAGGAGCTCGCAGAGAAGAAAGGAGAAAAGGTGGAGGCCTTTGGTTTTGGAAATTCTTCCAAGTCTGGGAAGAAAGTGCACAGAAGCTCAGGAGGGAGCACAGCAGCCATCAGATCTAGAGCAAAGAATCTGTCAGCCGTCGGATCGGGTGAAGATGCTCGGAGTTTAGTCTCTGGAGTGTGCATAGAAGAAGAGATCTGGACCGTTGGTTTCTACGTCCAGGGAGCACCAGAGCAAACATATAGAAGAGGGAGATTGACAGTCGTTGAATCTCATTCAGAAATCCCATCAGTCGTTGGATCGGGTGAAGGCGCGCAGAGTTTAGCCTCTGGAGTAAGCGCGCAGGAGAACGGATCTGAGCCGTTGGATTTCATTCAGAAATCTCATCAGCCGTCAGATCGGACAGAAGGTGCACGGGGTTTAACCCTTCTCATGCCAGGCAGAAGTCCCGACAGTCATCGGGATATCGGCGTTCGTGAAATCGGGAGTCTCAAGGATAGGAGATCGGGGATTTCCATAGGAAAAGTCCCGGAAGCAATCTGGGTCGTCCGTTAGTGGAGACACGTGGCAGAGATCGAGGCATCGGGAGTCGGGATATTGGCATTCACATGGACAGGAGATCGGGTAAGTCCATAGTGAAAACCCCGATATAATCTGAGCCATCTGTTTGGGGAGACAGGTGTCAGAAATACGAAGAGAGTCAGTGTATCGGAGCTCGGGAAATCAGAGTTTCTGAGGTCGTGAAAATCGGGACATCAGAAGTCTCAAAAACGCGAGGAGTAATCTGGACCGTCCATCTGGAAGGGACGCGTGGAAACAATCGGAGCCATCGGGGAAAGGCCCGACAGGAAGTCGTCCATCGGCATTTTGGTCATCGGGATATCGGGAATCCTGGTGACAAGTGGTTTGGGCATTTCGGAATCACGAAGTCTAAAACCTCGACAAGGAGGAAGGTGCCATTGTGGGGGCTAGCTGTCAGCATATCGAAGAAGTGAGAAGTGTCATTTAAGGGGCCAGCTATCATCATATCGAAGAGTTGGGATCCGGAGGATCGGGAATCCTGTGAGCCAATTCATTTTGGCATTTAAAAGCTTGAAACCCCAACGAAGAGGTAAGACTTCGGTCATGGGGATAACGGTCATATGGGCCAGGAGCCTAGCCAAGAGAGCTAGTGCATAAAGAGCACGTCGGGATTCGAGGAATCGCGAATCCTGAGGACATGTGTGTTTCGACATTGGAAATCTCGAAACCTCAATAGGAGGTATGGCTGCGGTCATATAGGAGAAGGTCACGTGGGCCACGAGTCTAGCCTAGAGGGCTAACGGGAGTTGGAGCACATCGGGATTTTGAAGTCCAAAACCCTGAGAGAAGGATATAAGGTTGTGGTCTTGTGAGAGCGGTCATATGGACTAGAGGGAATATCCAAGAGGGACTAAGGCCGGAAGAGAGATCATCGGAGATCGAGGATTTGAGAGTACAAAGGTTCTTGACATCGGGGAACAAGAAACCCCGAAACCCGATACTGAGTCGGGGAAAATCACGGTTGAGTGAAGAAAAGTCGTGTGGATGAAATAAGGACCTGTGGATCGGGTTTTCACAGAGATTCCACGGAGGAATCGAATGAGCTGCTTCGGCTCAGGAAGAAGGGAACACTGAGCGAACCTTAAAGAATGGGAGGTCAGGCGCAGAGACCCTGCAGGGTATGTAGGAGCGTCATCGTCGCGCCATCAATGTGATGTTTCCCCACTTGAAGTTTGTGATGTTATTTTAGGACAAGCCTATATGTCGAAACATCATGTTGCTTATGAGTCCATGCCTTGTAGTGTCATCGTTACTTTGTGATGCCAACTCTACAAGGTACCATAGGTAGTCTCCTTGATCTCAACAAATCACTGTCGAAAGATAATATCTCAGACTAGAAATTTTGTCCTCTTCATGGTTTGGTCAAAAGGTGAGCGGAAGGTCACCGCGACCGCCAACACCTCAACATCGGTCCTTTTTGCATAACAAAAGGAGATGGACTGGATCGTAGAGGAATACAAGGATATATTTTCTTTATGGGTGCCTCTGCACTATCCTGCCAAACATTCAATTGACTTGATACCTAGTGCTCCTTTACTTAATGGCCTAATATATAGATTCCCTCTTCTATAGAATGAGGAAATAAAATTTCGAATCCATGAGCTCATCCAAAAGGGCCACATTCAACCAAGATCCTCACCTTGTGGGAGCCCAATTGTATTGGTGCAAACGAAGGACATGACAACTATGTATTAATTACATAGCCCTAAACAAAATCATCATTAAAAACCAATACTCGATCCCAACGATTGACTATATTCTTGATCAACTTAAGGGTTCCAAGTTCTTTAGTAAGATAGATTTGAAGTCAGTGTACCACGAAGTCCCAATTGAACAAACTAGTGTATGGAAGACCTCCTTCAAGTCTAAAGAATGCCTTTTGAGTGGTTGTTCATGCCTTTTGGCTTGACTAATGCTCCAAAAACATTCATGAGGATGATGGATGGCATCTTGTGACCATTCACAAACTTTTTTGTGGTCGTATATTTGGATGACATCCTCATCTTTAGCAAAAATTGGGTAGAACATTTGCACCACATCTAATAGATCTTAAGAACTATGTGGAAACACAAGTTATATGTGATTTTTGAGAAGTTCTCATTTGGCATGTAGAGAATTCAATATCTAGGATACATCGTTGATGAAAATGGGGTGCATGTGGACCCAGTGAAGATCTAATTCATTCATGATTTTCTAGCCCTGATGACTCTAATATATCTCCACAGCTTCTTGGGCCTTGCCAAATTCCACTGTAGGTTTGTGTTGAGGTTCTCTCATATCTCTTGGCCCTCAAACCAAGGGACCAAGGGCAGATCTAAGGCCAATTTTTCCTGGTTTGAGTCACAACAAAAATCATTTGAGGATTTGAAACTCCTCCTCTGCTCGGCACCAATCCTCACTCTACCATACCCACAACAACCATTTGATATTGATATATATGCCTCTGACTATTCTATCAGTGCAATCCTCACTCAACATGGACATACAATGGCCTATCACATCAAGACACTCCCTCATACTATTCACAAATATCCTACCTATGACAAGGAGATGTACTCCATCGTGCAGGTTTTTTGACAGTGGAAGCATTATATTTTGGGAAAGGAAATGATCATCCATGCCAATTACAAGTCTCTATAATTAATGCAGACACAAGGAAAGTTAAAGAATAACCACCATCATAATTGGTCCACATACTTGCAACAATTCCACTTGAACATTAAGTACAAGAAGGGAAACATAAATTACGTTGTAGACTGCCTCAGTTGACCCTCGGTTGTGGCGCTAACCAAAGTTATTATCTATTGTGGGCATGAGACCTCTAGGTGGCCCCAAATGCACGATAATGACCCTAATTTCACTGATATATATCATACACTCAACATATGTAAAAAAATTCTAGACTTTCCTCTCCGGGGTGCATTTTTGTGCTATCTGGGCCATCTTTGTTAACTTCCTTCAATAAAGCATGCAAAGCTAATTTGGGAGCCACATTATAGTCAATTGGCAAGGCACTTTGATGTGGAGAAGACAATATACTAGTCAAAGCTTCGACTGGACATCATTAGGTATATTATATCCTACACTGCATGTTCAATTGCTAAAACTACCATTAATAAGCAAGGGTTGTACACTCCTCTAACTACCCCAGACAATCCCTGGGAGTCAGTCTCCATGGATTACATGTCAAGTTTTCTCTCCACCAAGCATGGTAACGATTGTGTCTTTTTGGTTGTTGATTGGTTCTCTAAGATGGCCATTTTGTCATCATGTAAGAAGGGTATCACAACCGAAGCCATTGCTAAGCTCTTCCTTGAGCATGTTTGGGTTCATTTTTTGCTAATGGATCATTATTTTAGATAGGGATAATAGGTTCCTCAGTTCCTTCTGGTCCAACCTATGGTCTCTGGACACCAAGATGACTAAATCGACTACCTTCCACCCCCAAACAAATGGAAACACATAAGTGGTCAATATGATGATTGTGTATATCCTACACATATATAACTCCAAGCATCCATGCAAATGGGATGAGAGCCTTCCATATGTTCAACATAGCTACAATAGATCCCTCCATAGCTCTATTGGCTACAAACCTGTCCAGGTGTGCCTAGGGTTCCAACCATTTGGCCCCCATTGATGTAGCTTTCCCATTGCATCTTCACGGGAAGAATCATTCCATACTCATACTAAGGCAAATATAGAAACAAAATTTGTTGAATGGATATAACACATCCAATAACATTTTCATGATATCCCACAATAAATCCAATGCTAAGTTCAACAATGACATGGCCAACATCGGGTTCCACACAAGTTTCAAGTTGGTGATAAGGTATGTTGAATTTGTAAAAAGAGCGCCTCACAAGCCCCCAAAATAATCTCAAAATGCTCCAATATGGGCCTTACACCATCACGAAGGCTATGGGTGATAATTCTTTTGAATTGAGTACTCCCCCTTTCCTTGGCTTGCACCCAGTATTTAATGTCGAGCCACTTCAACCATATTTTCCACCCTTATTGGATACTTTGGAGGTGGTTGAGAATTTTTCCCCTACAAAACGCAATCATGATTGCACTGAGAAAGCTACCATGGATCATATCATGGACACCAAGGCAAAGAGAATCTGCCAATAGAACATACAACTTTATCATGTTGTCAAAGCATGACAACTTCATCACCAAGGCAAGTTGCTCACTAGGAGTCAAATTTAGCAAAAGATATCCATCTAATGAGGTAACTTGATGCAATGGGGACTATTTCTTCCTAAAGGGGGAGGATTGATCCAGGTGGACATTGGTGGCCACCCACATCTTCCATTGACTCAACATGGTTCTCCATCTTGGTAGTTTTTTAGGTCCTAAACTTCTGGGGATGTTTTGAGGTCTTAAATGATGTTTTTGGCCATTCAAGGTGGACAAGTATGCTAACCCTGAAGGATACACCATGAATGGCTCGTGATTATTGTTTTCCCTTATCATGTTGGTTGCATATTTGAGTTTGTTCTTAGAATGTTGGGTTACACATTTATGAGTATTGTTTTCCCTTATCATGTTGGTTGCATATTTTACTATGTTCTTAGAATGTTGAGTAACACATTTCACACATGTTTTCCCGAAGTGTTAAAACACTTATGGAAGGCTAATGGAAAAAATAATTTGAGGTATACATTTTTCCATAGAATCTTATTACAATATCCATTTATCATTATTTATGTGCATTTTAAAAAGAGAATTGTTAATAATGCTTATTGAATCCATACATCTTTTGAATTTTGGAATAATGTATTATTTTGTATTAATAATAATTGGGCTTAAAAGAAGTGGGTGTAATTTACAAAGCGGAAAATGTGTTATAATTTTCGTATGTAATATTTATAAATTAAATTTTTTTTTAACAAGACCTAGGAAATTTGTATTAAAAAGGTGTGGCTAAATCCATTGTAGTACAAAAAAAGGCATTCATAGGCCTTCGAAATTCAGTTTCTTTGAAATTTGAGACTGCTTTTACAAACTTTGTGTCCACAGATTTGCCAACTTTCCTAACTATGACATTTTTGTTGTATTTCATGGAATACAACCTATAAAAAACTCCATTTATGCATATTGTTAAACAAAACATAACTCTTAAAGATTATAGTATCAGCTACTCGATTTTTTTTTTACCTCCAGATGTTAATGTTGCTCCCAATTTGCATCCATTGTTGGATCGTTGAGGTCGGGAACTTGATTCACAATGATTGTTGAGAGATTTCTTGAAGCTTCCTGAGTGTTTTCGAGGGTGTTGGGATAATTTAGAGTTGTTCTCCATCTGATCTAGACGTCCTTGCAGGTTCTCCATTTGATTGTGTTGGTCCTCAATTTGGTTGTGTTGGGAGAACACTTCATCCTACATTCTTTCAACGAGATTTCAGTGTTGTGAGAGAGTTTCCAGCTCGAAAGTCACCGTGGATTTGATTTCTCCCAGATGAATTATTAGTCATTGGCTCACAGAACATTCCTTCTCTGAATCCTGTTGACCTTTCCCTGCAATATAATCCCAAGAGTTCGTGGCACTTAGCGCCTTGAGAGAATTCTACATGTTATCCATGCTGCTAATAGGCAGTGACACTTGAAAAGAGTGGGGCAAGGTGGACGCACCAAAACTCAAGTGGAATCAAAGGGCCCGGTAGTGGAAAGGGAAGAAGCTTCGCCCAGGAAGAGCCGAGCAAGAAAATGCAAAGAAAAGAGGAGGCTCATAGGGGATGCAAGAGAGAAATCAAGGAAGGAGAAGAGGACATACACCAAAATAAACCCAGGGAGAGCTTGAGAATACCACAATACATGGAAGTCAGTCCGGGAGCACTGATTTATAGCTCCCCAAATCACAAACATTGGCGAATTCATGATAGACGGATAGGGAAGGACCCAATTCACAGAATGATGAGAAGATATGGGAAATACTCGGCTTTCCTAGGTCATTGTACTTGGATTCTTCGGAAACCCAAACAAAGGTCTGAAGTTATCGTCAACCAAACGTCTCCACGCTGCATCGAGCCTTCTACATGCTCGACCCATCTAATCCAAATATTTCATCTTCCTGCTACCCACGAGTTCGATTGAGCAGGTGAAGTTACCATCTCTTGCCATGATGAAATGGGCGTACCATGACATGAAATTATTTTACGTTCAAGGTCCTCGAGAAGAGGCGGATTCTCTCTATGACTCTTTTTAGACTTAGATTTTTTGGATCAAAACCCAGGATCATCATTCTTATGAACGTCTTTGAATCTCCCTCTACTGCATTCAGAGTTTGAATTTGTCATTGCTTTTCTAAATGAATACCTTTTAGAAGGCATAAGATTCGACTTTATTGTTGGTTTCCTTCCCTAGATTCCAATAGAAATTCAAGATTCGTTTTCCTTTGAATTCAAAGAGAACAACCCAGGATCATCATTCTTATGATCGTCTTTGAATCTCCTACTGCATTCAGAGTTTGAATTTGTCATTGCTTTTCTAAATGAATACCTTTTAGAAGGCATAAGATTCGACTTTATTGTTGGTTTCCTTCCCTAGATTCCAATAGAAATTCAAGATTCGTTTTCCTTCGAATTCAAAGAGAACCCCCCCACACCTTCCTCCCCTTTTATAAATGAACTTCAATAAGAAAGAGAAAGTAATTTTTATTTTATTTTATTTTATTTTAAAAGATGAAATCTATCATTAATTACTATTAAAAATATATAAGATTATTATCTTTTAAATATATTTAATTAACCAGAGTAATTATAATATAATAAATAAACTATATATCTATTTTAAGTATGAAATTTTTAAACAATTAATTTATTAAATTTATTTTATAATAGATTCAATTAATAAAAGGGTTTTAATTTTATTAGATGTTCTATTTCTTTATTATTTTTTAGCAAGTGGATGTGCATGCTTGTTGTTCGACCTTCCCTCCTCTTAGTAGGAGATGTTGTATGCATGCTTGTGTGTGAAACAATAATGAGATATGCCTACACTTTGTGTTTTGGAATTGCTTCTATTACTATAAAATTTTCTCTTTTCTTGAGATGTGAATGATAACATATTTGTAAAAGACCAGTTTATATTTAATATAAATATAAAGAGAAATTTTCTGTGGAAAAAAAAATGATAACATATAAGTCCCAATGTACCACAATCCTTATGCTAATGAGAGACAATGGAGTAGTGTCTCTTATTAAATAATAGTTGATTGGTTGCAAGGTAAGTATTATTATTCTCCGACCTTTCAATCCTTATGCTAATAGGAGAAGTTACAAGGGAGTAGTGTCTCTTATCAGTCCATGTTGAAGGCGCAGAGGGACTATAGCGATCGATAATTCGTTGACTTCATAATAATATGTCCTTTGACTATAAATTTCCGCATCATTTGTATTATTCGTACTATAGAAGTAAAAACATTATTTTATATATAAAAAAAAAACTTATATGGCATTGTCTCATTGGAGAATATATTGGAGGTCTTATTGCCAGCTTTGTTGTTCCCAATGTTGTAAATGTGTAGATATCCAAATTTTTGAGCTTAGATGCTCTTTTTTAATTTTTATTACATTTTTACTGAAATGTTTACATATCAAAAGTTCTAAGCATGGACGTTGTTTTTAATGTTCTTTTATTATTAGTCCCTGTCGAAGGCGTAGAGGGACTATAGCGATCACATATTAATATGTCCTTTTATTATTATTAGTCCTTTGTATTTGTATTGAAATATTTACATACAAAAGGTTTAGAGCATTGACACTTTTTTTGAGGTGCTTAAATAAGCCTGACAGCTTAAATGTTTACATAGCGCGAGGTCTTGAAACAAGCATGACAACTTAAATGTTTGCATACAACGAGGCCCTTAAACAACCTCACAGCCTTAAATGTTTACCTAAATAGGCTTCTCAGAGTACATTTTTCCTCGAATTTTTCCATACAATGTTGCAGTGAATTTGGACAATATTGTTGTCCACCTCCAGTTGAATAGGCATTGTATGTTTCATACTTCTTCTATGCTTGGAATGAAATTTGGTCATTGTTGAATAGGCATTGTGTTTCCATATAATTTCTCTATGCTTGGAATGAAATTTGGTCATTGTTGAATATAAATACATTGTTTACTGGCCCGGGTGGGTGCTCTTTTGTTCGTTGGTTTGTTGCTTGTTGCTTGTTGTTGTTTGTCTCAATTCTGCTATTGGGGACTCACTGGGTTGGACTTGTTGGTGCTGTTGCTTGCTTTTGTTTACTCTTAACTTTGCAGGGTTAGTCCTACATCTGCAGTTGGACTGGTTTTTTTTGCTTTGTGGGTACCAGGTGTTGCACCCACAATTCAACCTGTGCTTCTGTCATTCATTGTTTCGGAGTAAGTTTCAATGCCATAATTTTATTTTCTATTCGTTATTTTCTATTCACTGTTTGCAGTTTACAAGTAAGAATGTTTGATTATTTCTACTGGCATGCTCGTCATATGTTTCTGGTTCCTTCTGTTCTTGGGCTACAGTTTGGTAATCATTGGAGATACATATGTTCTTTACTGGTTCAGTGGTTGTTGCTTATTCATTGGTTTGTTGGTTGCTGCTTGTTGTTGTTTGGCTCAATTTTGTGAGTTTGAGGTCCTGGGGCTGCAGTTGGGCATGTTCATGCTTGCTCGTTGGTTTGTTGTTTGTTGTTTTCTTTTGTTTACTTCGTATTTGTAGGGTTGGGGTCCTGCGCCAGTAGTTGGAGCTATTTTTTTTTTTTCACTTTGCGGTGTTCAGGTCCTGCATCTGCGAGTGGACCCGCAGTTCTGTTGTTTTCCATGTCTAGCGAAGTCGAGATCTGGTGCTTGTCCCGTGCCCGCCTATCCTTCTCTTAAATTTTGCTCCAATTCTTTTTCCTAGTTCTGGACCATACCTACATGTCTTTTTAAAATGTTCTTGTAGAAGAAAAGGATATTGAGATAGTGCTACTAAGAGTGGTGTTCCCTGGATTGCAAATTGCAGTATTCAATTTCTATGTTGTTTGGCGTGAAACATTGCTAGCATAATCAATGTGTTCTCAAATGCATCACACCATTTACATTTGGACAAAACCATTATCATTCTAGGATACTTCAGTGTTGACATGATGCAAAATAGTGGCATAACAAATGATTGGACAACTACATGTGCAATTACAATGTCCGTTGTCTTTTTGTTAAGATAAAACATGTGAAAAACACACTTGTTAACCATATATGGTGAAATGTTCCCATATCACAATACAACCTCTTTATCCTGTACACAGGCTGGTGTGACCATGATACAATTTGTCTTGTACTTGAAATATGAGATGTACACCAAAGATACTGCAAAATTATATTTCCATGTCTCAAAGCATATATGGATACTTTCCCGCCAAAAACCAAAATAATTTAGCTATGGCCATGCAATTTCTTAATATTTTGTGGCTTGTAATATATTTTGGGCGGGAAAAACTTTATATAATTACAACCATGGATGGAGAAAAACAAAGGTTCATGTTTCTAACTATCATTTATTATATTCGTTGATTCTCATTTAGTGTATGTACATATTACTTGATCTCCTTTGCATACCAGCTTCCATTCATGTTCATTATATTTTGTGTGTTCCCACATTCAAACAAACAGAATAGCTGGAGAAAACGAAGGAGTCTTTACCGCAGCGATGGAAGAAGAGATACAAAGGTACATGCTTGTACTATTATTTCATATTCCGTTCATTTATTTTTTGTATATGTGTTCACCTAATTTATTGTATGTAGATATTGAGTACCTTCCTACATAATACCTTATCTTCATGTCCTTTGTATTTTTTGTGCCGCTGCATTGAAAAAATTCGAACTTTTTTTTTTTTTTTACATGTCTTCCTACATACTAACTTCCTTCATGTCCATTGTATTTTTCCAGCATTGCTACATTTAAACAAACAGAGTGGATGGAGAGGACGATGGAATCTTTGTCGCGAATGTAGAGGAGGAGTTACAGAGGTGCATGCCTCTACTCTTATTTTATATTCCAGTGTTTAGTATTTCATTTATTGTCTGTGTATTTGTTCTACTTGTTCTACTACTTTGCACCTATTTTACTGTATGTATATACTATGTATCTTTCTACATAGTAACTTATTATCATGTGAATTGTATTCTCTTTGTTGCTACATTGAAATAAATAGAACTGCATTTCTTTCTTTTACATGTCTTTCTGCATACTAACTTACCTTCATGTCCACTGTATGTTTGATGTTGCTACATTGAAAGAAATAGATTGGTTGAACAGGAAGATGAATTCTTATATGCCACAATAGAGGGGGTTGTGGTACAATCTTCGAAAAGGTATACCAACTTTCCTAGTAAATAAAACATACAAAATGGGTGGGTGCATATAAAATTGGACTAGAAAACGATGATTTGGCAACAATGGACCTTTGTTGAGACTTCCCTCTTACAAACATTTCCCTCCCCATTTCTAATTTTTCCACTTTCTATTATCGTTTTTTTCCCCCTCTTCTATACTTAACTTTTCTCATCTACTTTTGCTTTCTGGTTGCTTTGCTTAATCATCTTTCTGAAAATGTCTAGGTGTGTGGGTTGGTGGCGGACTCACAGGTTCACATTTATAGTCATACTTCTACCTCATTCCATACTTAGCCACATTTTCGATCACGGGTTCCCGGGATTGAGGGTTCAATATTGTGCCTTTGTCTTCAGAGGTTTTGTGATATACAGATTGGTCATCGTACCCCCCATCACACCCTATTTACAGTTACACATTTTTGTAGTAAAAAAATCTGAGGCATAGAATTTGACCGTCGGGTCCTCATGTTTCCTGAGTATCCCTTGACACCCTATTTCGTATTCCATCTCCTTCGACCCTGTATGTGACATTCAGAACAATTTTGGACAATATACAATGCATATGCTTATTTATTCCTTCTAATGTTCATCTACACATGCTTGCATCAGAAAAAGTTGGACTAGTGACATGGCCATGAGCAGTCAATCATTGCAAACATCAACAGACCGACAAGGTCAAAGGTAAATATGCATACATGTTGTTCCTCATATGTTTACCAAACAAGTATCCTCAACTATTTAGTCATGTATGCCATGGTGAATATGCTGATGTCATCTGCAGCATATACTTTTCAATTCACAAGAAGTATCAACGAGCGCAAGTGAGACACCGAACATAGCGCAAGTTCCACAGACTAAGAGGTCTGGTTGAAAAAATTCGGCTCCATACTTCATCCAAGTTGTGCGTCTACTTGTACATTTATGCCAGGAAAAAAGAAAACAAAAAAATAATACAGACTACCATTCACATTACTTTTCCTATTCAAAAAATGTCACCAAGTCTAAACTTGTAACACCCAAAATACTATCAATAGAGGGCTTGAACAGTTGACGAACTGGACAAGTGTTCATCATGGACATAATGATCATCTATATCACATACTTGGACAAGGAAAACAAAACTACATCCATTATGTGTGCTGACTTGACAGACAACGAGGCTCTGATGACAGTCACACTGACTATTCCCACTCAACTTGTCCAGAAACATGCAGAAAATATATTGCCAGGTAATGGGATATACATTACAAATTTTAATATATTCCCCAAAACAATATGTGACCATGGTGATTGTGATCGGATTATATTGCTCAATGAAACAAGTATTGTGGAAAAAATTCCCGCTATTTGTTCATAATATCGTTTCGTCCCAGACACAACTATCAGCCAACTTACACAGAGCAACAATACTTACCCAATTGGAACCATTCGTGCATTTGTCACAGTCGTGAGAAAACTTGGCTCGCAACACATTCTCCATATAAAAGATGGAGAGTCAGACAACAACAAGGCAATGGTACCGTTCACCATATCCAGTTTTGTCCTTTACTTTCACATGTCCATGTATCTCGGTTATGTTACACAACTATTGGAATGTCCCATGTTGCAGCTGCAATTGTTTGACACCTATTCAATTTTTTTTTCCTCAATTGAACAACAATGGCATAAAGGGCAATTTCCACTTATGCTCTTCAAAAATATAACAAAGAAAAGAGATGTTAAAGAAAGGATCTTTTGCACAACCCAAACAACATTTGTAACAGAATTGTGAATAGACATAGTACAGGATCTCAAGAAACTAACTAGCTCTACAATTGTTGTGCGTATACATCTACAATTTCATCCTCACTTTTCTCATACAAATTGACTTCACCAATTTTCTGCAATTTTTTTTTTTTGTGCAGTTGTATATTATATTGTTCAATATATTAATTACCATGTTCATGTGCCCAGGTTGAGGGTGTTTTGGTTGCATCGAATGCATACTCGACCCCCTTCGAGCCTGTATGTTCCAAATGCAACTCTCCTGCTTCTACTTCTGCTTTCATAAGTGATGATACAATTGATTGTTTGTGATGCAGTAAAAAAATTCCTTACATATATAGACATTGCCCAATGCTGACATCCAAACCGTGGGAAACACAATCGTACATTGTACAATTAGACAACCTCTATTACAAGATGTGATTCCTAGGTTAGCAGAATTGTCATATGCAACATACCTACAGAAAAAGGCAAACAATGTCTACATGTTGCGTGACTTTCAGATACATAGCAAATTTACCTTAAATGAGGACAATGCAATATTGCATATCGGCTGAAAATAAATAAATAAAATCATATCAAGCTTTGGCAGGACACGAAAAAATCTCATGTGTGTCTGTAATTTTTCTTCAACACCCAGATGAATGTTTGCCAGACTCGAGTTCTTCGGAGTTTACATCTATGGCTGTAAAATTTTCTTTCCAGAGATTTTGTCTCTTTTTGTGCACTTGAAACAACAAGGAGAATCTAACTACAAATGCAATCGATGTTGTTATTTTCATGTTTTTTTGCATCTCCCAGTAAGAATTTTGCATATTTGTAGGGGTTTCCAAATGAAAAAAAAAAATGGTGGTTGGTTGTGGATTTGTTGGAGGAGTCTCCACCTTTTTGGGTGCCCAAATTGGAAAAATGTTTTCCAACTATATAGCCATGGCAGGATTTCTGCATTTTTTTGGATACCCAAATAATAAAAAATGATCTCCAACTATACATTTATGGTATGGTATCTGCATTTTCTCTATGCCCTAATTGAAAAAAAAAGGACTCAACATGGATTGAAACATGAGCTTGACATCTTCAGAACTTGCTATAGATATTGGGGAGTTTGGGCATTGGAATTCATACAGGCAGGTGCAGTTATTGGTGATGTACAAGTGCATAAGATTGTTCAGTCCAAAAATGGGAAGCATGAGGACAAACCCCATACAAAGTATCCAAGTGTAAATAACTCAGACCCATCCTTTGAACCGTCGAAATAGCTTGCTCCTCTAGGCAGAACCATCAGGCATTTCCAATAATATTGGAAATTTGTCATTGTTAAACCTAATAGTGATAGAACATGGCACTATCAAAAGAAAATGTCCATAGTGATCTTGCTTCATGGTAAAATAGTAATCAGCAAGTTTCTTGTTCCCCATTTTGGGGTTTGGATATATCTAGGGTACAATGGTGAAGCTTCGTTGGTTTTGTGTTGGTCTTATGTTTGGCAGACTTTTGTTAAAGTTTCGGCTATTATTAGGTTACTTTTCAATTTACTAGATAACCATAGCATAGATAGGATCACTGAGAGAAACACAATCACAAGATACACAACATTTATCTTGGGAAACCATCAAGGGGAAGAAAACCCAACAAAACTTCTTTAATATAGATTCAATAACGACATACAGCTCCATAATAACTCTCTCTCTACAAGAGATAAACTACCATGATGCTAGACCAGAAAATAGCCAAGACAAAGAACCAAACACTAGAGAATATCCTCTCCCAAGCAATGTGCCTCGCTCTCTTCCTTCTTCCAACAACTTCAGCTTCCTTCAATACTTGCGCACTATATGAGTGAGCTAAGTGAGTGAACAAATGAGTGGTTGGATTCCTTTATTTATACAAACTGGCAAGTGCTAAAAGGAGGTGTCTCTTCACTAGCAGGGCCAACTTGTCTTTCTGGGTGGTTATAACCACTTTTATTTTCCTGGGGGGCGACTTCTTAATTTGCATATTACAATTAGGGTTTGACCAATCCGCAAAAGGGGATTTGGACAATTACAATGCCCGACATGATCAATCCACAAAAGGGGATTGATCTAATCAAAAATATATATTTTATCTTTTACTTTATCCACAAAAGGGATAAGAATATTCTTTGCAGTTACACAATATTTTAACACTCCCTCTTAACAAGAAGGATATTCTTTATCTTTTGACAGGTCACTGGATGTCATCATCAACTAAACAATATCATATGGGCAATATCATCAACTAGATAATTATCCTCAACTGGACAACAACATCAACTGGATAACATCATCAACTAGGCAACATCATCAACTAGGTAACAACATCAACTGGATAACATGAGGCATCAATATAATTTACTTGGTCATCTGGCATCACGATCACTGACTGGTTTTCCATGAATCCATATTAAAGAATTTTTGTTCTCTTTATCTTCGTGAAGAAGATACTCTTTCTTTCTTTCATCTACATGCAGAAGATACTCTTTCTTTATTTCATCTACACGCAGAAGATACTCTTTCTTTCTTTCATCTACACGCAGAAGATACTCTTTCTTATCTTCGCACATAAGATATATTATCTTCACACAGAAGATATCTTATCTTCACACAGAAGATATTCTATGATTTTTTTCATTCCTTTTATGTTCTCCCTTCTCTTGTAGTCATCTATCTCACCCATCCACTAGGGAGGACTACTACCATAGCTTCACTCCTAGTCATCCCACATGAACTAGAGAAGCTAAGATACTAGCCTGGGCAAGACTAGACTCCCTTTCAATGATCCACACAAGATCATGAAACAAACCTCAAGAGCCAACTAACCATTCCACATGGTCAAGGTCTATGTTCCAGGCTACTCAATCCTTGGACAGAGGAGAGTATCTACTCGTTTCCCCTTGGAGAAATATCCACACTCCTTTATATGAGTGTGGTCACACCCCTCTCTATGACGGTATTCTAGCATGTCCCTAGAGTATCCAAAACTCAACACTTGGACAGAGGTCAATCTTGGAAAATTTCTCATTCCCCTTCTCTACAAAGGTCTCTTCTCTTTCTCCTTCTCTATGAAAGTCTACCTGTGAAATTTCTCATTCCTTTTCTATGAAGGTCTCTTCTCTTTTCTATGAAGGTCTAGCTATGGGATCTGAAAAAATCTCTCTTGTGGTCCAATTTTTTTTTCCATGGTATAATACTTGCTACCCATCTATTGGGAACCATCCATCTACTAGATAACTTTCATCTTGATCAAAATATCTGGGCACCATCCATCTACTTTCCTAACTGCACCAAATCACGATCCTCCATTTAGAACTCGGAGACATAGCTCCCTCTTGCACCAAACTACGAGCTTCTTTAACTGTGTAACATCTGATAATCATCATCCTTGAAGTTCTCTCTACAGTATCTTGGGTGCCTTCTTGATTTCAAACATTTCTTTCTTTCTGACTTCATACTGGATCAACATGCTCCCTCTGCATCTATAAGAATGGTACTGGAGAAACCTGTAGTTACCTGTCTCATCAACTATATCTGAGTATCCATATTTCTCTTCATATTGGACATTTTTGTTTTGCATCTTTAGGAGCCTCCTGCTCCTATATAAATATTGGATATTGCCTGGTCTTTACTGACTGTCACCATATCATAAGTCCTTCTCATGTTGTCTAACTTCT
>SNQJ01S0032243.1:0-10937 GCA_010110895.2 Picea sitchensis
TATAAGATTGATTGTTGGATATGTTCAATATCTAGACTACTCTCCTATATAACTGGCGAATATAGTGGGAGACCATGTACTTCGACATATGGAAGTATGTCAATAGAATGATTCAATATCTAGACTATTATTCAGGGTATGTCCAGAATCATCGGTCCTCCAAATACATCATTGATGGTTAGAATAAATTATATCTTAAATGGATCAAGTGGTAGCTCAAAGTTTATTTTTGAGAAAGAGCATAGTCTATGAGATTTCGAAGTGGGTAGAAATGTTGATAAAGACCAGAGCATAGAGATATTAAAGTTCCAAAACTATTTTTATGTGGTTTCAATATTGTTATTTGTGATGTAAGCAATAAGAGAGGGTGTTATAATTAATACTTACTTTAGATTGGTTTGAATTTGTTAGACGTGGTTGATTGTGGAAGATCTTCTCCAACTATCAGATCTTGTTTATGTGTGTGTGGTTGACGGAGATAGTGAGATACACACCCATAGAGTTACACACCTAGGTATTCCTACCCATATAGCCTCATCACAATGGGCCAAATGGACTTGAGAGGAATTGAACCTTGGTGTGAGAGTTTGAAAACCCACCTCCCAACCAATTTGGCTACTATATCAAGGTTGTTCTATTTCCCCGATTTTTTGCATCATAGATGGGTAGTATATTAGATAGAAGGTGCATCACACAATAAAAACACTTCTAACAACACACTGTAATTCCAAACCTTCAATCTATGTAGGGTGATTTGTATGCCCCTCTCTAACACCCTTTGTTAGCACAACCAATGCATCATCTTGCCAACATTTTTTTGATGTAGAATTATGTTGCTTCATGCTATGAAAAGGTCTCTCAATGAGCATAAAGCCTAAATAATATTACACTAATATAATTCTCAACTTATCATTTATGTATGAATTTGAGACTCATAGCAAAAAGTAAGGTTATTAATGGTAGAATGCAAAAATTCGCAATACGGTCATTTATGTAGGGTTTTGAGGGTCCTAAGGGAAAGGAAGTGCCATGTTCTATAACTCTGTCATATACATGTGAGGCCAACAAAGGTACTTTGCCCAATTTATCAAAGAACTAACTAAGGAGGCTTCACTATATTTTTAATCATACTCCTTGATTACCCAATTACTAGAGAGTAATATGCTCAATTACCCAAGTACCCGAGAGTAATATGCCCAAGTGTTGTTTTTGGTGCCACTATAGTAGCAAGAAAATCGATCAATTTATATAAACATGGTTTTGGGTAACCTAAGGGTCTTCCAATATACCCTAGAGTATGTGGAAGTGAAATTTTATATACACATGATGTATGATGTAGTATTATTCAAAGGGGTAATAATAGGGGTTAGAAGGGTGTCTAACTAGGTGAATTTCTTGCATGTATTCTTCTTGTAATGTGGATCTACCCTCTGAATGATAGATAGATGTGTAATTTATAAACGTTATAATATGTCTCTAGCATGAAAAAAAATTTCTTTAACATATGGACTCATCAAATTTCTTTGATACCACTTGTGGTGTTCTTTATTAATAAATTAGAAAATGCATGTATCAGAAATAATATATTTTAGCCAAATTTATGGCATAAATGACATATTTCAAACATAATAACCAAATAAAGAACCATAATACCACAAAATATTATACCTCTTTTGAAGAGAGATATATTTACTTACATATTTAAGGGGGAAACCTTCAATTGAGAAAATATTTGATTACAATATGTTTCCCAAGACATATGATTACATTGCTTCTACTTCTTTATATAGTTATATCTATCTCCTAGGAACATTCTAGAGAATGAACTTTCTAGTAGGAGGAACCTTCTAGTAACCCTTTTTACAATTATTTTTTTCACACTACTACATGAACATTATTACTAGAGACAACCTCCATACATAGCACCATATATATTTACTTAGTGGTTTAGGTAAGGACCCTAGAAAAACCCCTTTTAGTAAATCGTTCCAAGGTGATTAGGGGATAATAGGCATTTCATCAACTCGTGTGAATCTTCCCATCCTTTAACATTCATCAAACATGTTGACATATTTTCTTGCCATCTTTGTGTAGAGTTGGCCAATAATACCTTGGATGTAAAATTTTAGGAATTGTTCTTTTGGTTGCAAAGTGCCCTTCGTTGGGTTCATCGTGACATCCATGGAGCACATCATAGATTTCATCTTTTATAAGGTGGAAATGAAGCACATGATTATGTCCCATTTTGATCACATATCCTTGAATCCAACTATATGGAACACAGTTACTACAACATTCTTTACAAGAGAAATGTTGTTGAAACTTTCTAGAAATAATATAGTTTAAAATGTTAGAAAATCATGAAGTTTGTAAAGACAGTGCAAACATATGCTCGTTAGAGAAGGTGTCATCCACTTGTTCTTCTTCAACATTTTTTTCCAAATGAGACAGGAAATCTATAAAAACGTTCTCACTGCCGGATTTATCCAATATGGTTAGATCGAACTCTCACAAAAAAAAAAAGTAGCCATCTAATTTCTCTACCACCAATGAAAAGTTATTTTATTATATATCTAATAGAAACATGCTCAATATGGACAAAAATGTTTTAACTTGTTATGCAATGTCTAACTTTATTAATAGCATGCACCGAAACAATAAATTCCTTTTAATTAAATGTATAATTGAATTATGCTCCAACAAGGTTTTTGTTTATGAAGTACATAAAATACTTTTAAGGTTTTTGTTTATGAAGTGCATAAAATACTTTTAATGCTCCAACAAGGTTTTTGTTTATGAAGTAAATAAAATACTTTTAACGCTCCAACAAGGTTTTTGTTTATGAAGTAAATAAAATACTTTTATGCACCCGAGTGAGCTCAAGTATTGTAAGAATAAAAAAACCTAAATCACAGGTAATGACACTTAAATTATATTCGAACATGGGAATTATAGACTTGTGAAGCATTGTGAAAAGTTTATGCAATGATCAAGTGTAGAAATGAGCTATTGAATGAATTATATATCATTTTATTTTTAGGGATTGAAATTATATGATTGATATGCAACTACCTACAATAGAGAATCATAACTCTGTAGCATGTATTGTAAGAATAAAACCTAAATCACAGGTAATGATACTTAAATTATATTCGAACATGGGAATTATAAACTTGTGAAGCATTGTGAAAAGTTTATGCAATGATCAAGTGTAGAAATGAGCTATTGAATGAATTATATATCATTTTATTTTTAGGGATTAAAATTATATGATTGATATGCAACTACCTACAACTACCTACAATAGAGAATCATAACTCTGTAGCATGAGTCTTCTAAACATGGAATGTCTTAGGCTTACTGAATAATCTATATAATTCCTTGTCTCCTTCAAAATTAAACATCATTGTTGAAAATAAAGTAAAATGTAAATACTTATCGAAAGGAAATGAAAACTGAAAAATAAATTCAAATGCTAGAAGATAAACCTATCCTACAATGTGTTTAATCACATAACTTTGTACTTAATTATCACTCTTACTTTACTATTACTTTAGTAACAAGTGACTTAAATTGTTATATTAAAAAATACCTCCCCTTTATGAATCTTCTCATTATCCTTCAACCATTCCCTATATGGAGAAATATGGAAAGAATCCCTAAAATATACCATGGCATTGAATGTCAAGCATGTAGCTACAAAATACCTAATTCCCTCTATGCTACAAGAAATAGTATAAGAGTCGTGTTGCTTATTATAAGATCAAATGTATAATTACTTTTCATGTTCTCCATTTGCTTCTACTTCTTACATATCAATTTTTATCACTTTCTTTTTGTGCTTGAAGATCCACTTCTTGATTTTCTTCTACTCCCGCCATATTTTTCATTCTTCTTAATAAGTCATCTTATCACCCATTATGATTATGAATTCATAGTTTCTTTAAAACTACTTTTACATTTTTATTTTAGTAACTATCGACAAATAACTTCATATATCATAATATTCTCCACATTAATGCTCCCACTTATGTCAAGAATATGTTATCAAAAGAATTGGGTCGAATGCAAAGGAAGAAAATGCATTCATAAACATCCTTAACCTTATATATAATTCTCTTTAACTAATTTACAAGAGATTTGAAGCATTTAGGTGATAGATCACCCCATAGACATCCTTCACCTTAGGGCATATAAAGTCTTTCTCGCGAGTATCAAATTCATGAGAGACTTAGACTCATATATATTTTCAAGATCATCCAAAGGTTCAATTTTTGTATCATCCCTAACACTTTCACCATCACTAAATCAAGTAATGTAATGTTTGTTAAGAAAATGGCCTTATCATTCATTTTGTCTCATTCCTCCTATTCCATATAAGTATTAATCTTCTTTCCTCCTATTCCATATAAGTATTAATCTTCTGGTCAACATCCTTCATCTCTCTCTCAATAAAAAATAATCCACTTAAAGTTGAAGGTGTTGCTTATAGGTTTGTTGATCACTAAGTTAATAGAATCCATTTTCTACTACAAAAACCACCCTATACTCCAATTGAAGTTGAAATAACTACACATTGTATCTCCTCAATCATGGGCAACATTATAAATTTACCACTATAAGTGCAAAGAATTCAAAGACATGGATGATGAAACACAACATCTTCACAACACCATCTTTACTTGTATCAAGGATCTTGATTTTCTCAACTTGGTATAAAATATGTCACCTTGATGCAAATGATGATTTGATGTCAATTATTAACTAGTGTGAAGAGCTTAACAATGTGCAAAAATATTTTGCAACAAAAAATATTAATAAGCAAAGAGATCTTCATAATAATAAACGAGCAAATATCATGTAGAGTTTCACTTAAATCAATTTAGCTTATCATACTTGTGTCAAGTCCCTTTGATAAGACAGGAACAAAATGACCAGACTAGATCCATCTTAACCCCAGTTCTATCATGCATCAAGAGGGATCAAATCTCTCGAGGTGGAAACCCATTTTAGAGTGCAAAATTCAAGGAAATATTTGCACCTCAAACAATTTGATCCCTCTTCATAAATTCTAGGTTAAAATGGATCTACGCTAATAATAATATCTAATTGGTAATATTTAAAAAAATATTTGTATATGTTTGTAATCATATAAATTTAACATATTAATATATATTTCTATGGAACCTATAAAAACATATTAATATATATTTCTATTGAACCTATAAAAACATATTAATATTCCCTTCATCTCATCATCACTACTATCACGACCCCACATGAATCTCGAATAGATCTTGCGATCGTTTACCTATTGAGGGCATGTGACACTATGAAATTTCTCACCCGTTTGCTTGGCACACCAAGTATACTTCATATGTAATACACCTCTTCACCTAGAGCATACCCATACTTCATTCTAGGCTACTAGAGGGTCACACTCCTACTCTAGTGCAACTATTAATTACTTAGACAATTGTTAACACATTTTAACACTTTGTCTTATTTAAACATGCATACATGAATATGAGAATCCAAGAGAACAACTGGGAAACACAAACGAATATAAACAAAAAATAGTTTGGGTGGCACAAACCATGCATAACACCTAGCTAAGTCTTTTTTATTGTAAAACAATTACAACATGAGAAATATCATCTCAATTTACAACATGGCATACTCAAATGACTCACCTCACCTCACCAAGAAACTCAAGAACAAATTCATCCCACCAATACTTTCTGCCACCACATGCAGTGCACCTCAAACATTCCCACAACCATAGACTTGTTGTCCCTTCATTTATGCATACTTTCACCAAGCTAACACAGACTTTGGTTCGGCCTCATGCATGCCTCTACAAACCTGCATTTCCAGACTTACCCAAAACTTTCTAAAAAGTTCAACTCTTGGGTACTTGTCTTCCATCTTGGCAACTAACAGAGTTACCAACTTAATGAGAACTGTGACCTCAAAACGAGAACTCTGGCCCAAAAAACCCATATTTTTTCATAAAAAACATCAAAATCAACCCCCAAATCAAAAAGTGGTGCTACCGGTAGCACCATTTTTTAAAACGGGGTCAAAATTACAACATTTTTCAAATATGGCCTTCAAAACTTAGACAGTAGCTCAGAAAAACCTTAAAATCAGCACCTAAAAACAAAAAAGATGTTTTTGTTTTTTTGTTTTTTTTCAAAACGTTAAATTTTGAGATCATTTGAAATTGTATTTTTATCACTTGGTACCATTAAAACCAAAACCTCAAAATCAACCATCAAATTGAAAAGTACTGCTACTGGTAGCACCCATTCTAAAATTGGGGTATTAAAATGACACTTTTTTGTAATGTGGTAAAAGAAATCATCATTACTGTAAACAAAATCATAAAAACAACCCTTAAATGTTCACTTTTTAAATGTTATCATCATGAAAAGAACAAGGTAATACATAATGCCATGAAAATATCACAATATACTTTAAAAATTCAACGTCACTTTTTAATAATTTTTTCCTTTTAACAATAAAAAAGTAAATACAAGTTACATTGAATGAAACATAAATAGTTTCTTAAAAGTATTGTTATATTGACCATATTAAAAACATACGAGCTAAGAAATTTAATTATATTATCCATAATAAAAGAATATATCATTCATAAAACATAACAAAAGATTCATAACTTCATGTAAGATCATATGTAAGTTCAATGCTCTTTTTTAGTTACCATACAAACATCATATGGATCAAAAATTCTTAAAATGTTCCATACACTTATTCAGATTGACTCATGGTTTCTAAAATACTATCAGAGTCTACATTGTCTTCAGATGAATGTTTTGATGAAGATGTAGATGATCCATACTCTTCCCTACTGTCGATGAATGCACCATCTGAATCTACATGCATGCCCAACATTTCAGATGTCAAATGCCTTTTAGATCTCCGACTAGGTTCAACAAACTCCCATCTTGCATTTATTTCTTGCGGCAACAACCTCTTGATAATATCTGTTGTCTTGGAGTGAAGAGTTCCTCTCTTTGTCAAATTGAAGTCATAAACACGTATGTCAACATCATCTAATTTTAAGAGGTCAGTGCAACGACAAGTTGTATTTTGACCCTTTATTTTTCTCTTTCTATTGACATTTTTGTCAACCACCATCTCTGGCTTGTACACACCATTGAATGGGTGTGTACTTCTTGCATACCAATGCACTTCAATTGCAACAACATCATAATTTTCTTTCTCAATCTTTATAACCTTTCCTATCTAGCATGGATAACCATGTGGATCCTCAATCGCTAAAACTGCAATCATGCTACCCTCCTTAATATCTTGTACTAAACCCCTATAAAGGTCTTCCATGACTTCACGTTGTGCACGTGACCTTCGCGAACCAATATACATTTATCTTTCCTCTGCTTGTGTAATCTCAATAGCACCTTGAAATTCTTGAACTTCAACAATGTTTGTTTCTTCAGATTTGTTTGGCATATTTTGTGGCCAATGAAATGGAGTCTGCAACATTGTATCTTCATTTGTTGAGCTTGAAATTATGTCACTTTGACTATTGAAAAAAGACTCCCACCAAACAGAATCAACAACATAAAAGTACTCATATGTATCCTTAATGGACTTTTTAATTTCTTCCAGGCATTCTGAAAAATATACATCTCTATTACGCCTTCGTGCATTATGGATTTCACCAACTGATTGCAAAAATAATAATTCTGATGCAAAAATTGGACGATCTAGAATGAACATAAAAAATGATCAACCTGATGAAGGCCCCCATTCTGTAGTAGTTGAATACTTCTTTCCCCATATAAGTGTTTTCCCATCAATTTTTTTGAAACCAAATTGATGTTGGAAGCTAATGTCATTAAGTTGCCCAATAAATTTTTCTTCACGATGTGATCCCTGAATATATCTTTGCATGTCAACAGCTTCTTCTAATACATGAAAAACAAGCTCTGGAATGTATGCATTCTTGATACATTCAATCAAGGATGGTAGGCTTCCAACATTTTTCCTTTTCAATGTTATGGAAAAACGACTGAACATTTGATCAATATGATCATGAGTGTGTCCAACAAGAAGGAAACCAACTTTCACCTTTTGAAAGATTATCATTTCCACAAGCATGTTTAGATATCCAAACACAATTTGATTTTTATTTTTACGACTAGTGTTGTCCAACTGTAGATAGAGAACTTGAGGAAGATTTCCAGACCAATGAGTGAGCACATGAATTATGGTGATGGCCAGATTTGCATCATTGTGAATATTTGGAGCTGTGAAGTAAACTCTTGGACACATTTTTCCATTGAAAACCATACAACCAACCAAGTGAAACTGAATGAAATTCTCTTCCTGTAAATTTTTGGGTGTACGAGCAAAATGTAGTAGAAGTGTTTTCTTCTGGTCTGTGGCATCAATTATCATACCTAAATATTTGTTTGGAGCATCATAACACTTCTTACGATGTTTGTACAGATTCCGTCTTTCACTTGATTGTTGATCCTGATGTTTGTACATCTTTTGTATTTCACTTGATTGTTGATTCTGATGTTCTTGAAGTGCTTTGATTATGTAATCTCCACACGACATAAAATGGAAATATTGATCATATGTTTTCATAGTTGATAACTATTCAATTTAAAAAAAAAAATAGTAAACACATACTTCTTTCAGCACCTTCAGATTTATCTCTTCTTGATTTAAGAGTAGCACATATACTACAAATCTCCATCCTTGACTTCTTAGGAATACGGACATCGTTGAATTGTTTCTTCCATATTCTTGTAAAATATGCATATGTAATAAAATTATCCTTTCCTTCAACATCTTCAACATATCCTTTGTACAAGTTGTAGATTTCCCTCCATGAAAAATTATCTGGAATATGTATTGTGTCTCTATCTGGCATACACTCTCCATGTTTGGGAAAGAAATCACGCATCCATGACAATGCAGTGTTTGTGAATGGCCCACTCTCTCGTCCATGATGTACCTTTGAATAAAATGATGGATCTTTTTCCAACCTTGTCTGGATTCTTGATAGACGAAGATTACCAATTGAGTAAAAAAATTTGAAAGCCTTTCTGCAAAGTAAAATATTCCCAATACGATAATCATATACTGTATTGGTGGATATCATGCACCCCGTCAAATATGAATTTTTCATTCTCTTATTCATTGCCAAATATGTCTTCCTTTTATTCAAGGCATACATGTATTCCATGCTTTTCAAACAATTCTTTTGACAACATTCACTTGAAATCAATTCTTTTATGGAAATTGATTTAGTGAGAAATTCTTTCCTAGACCTTGTATAACTAGAATGCTTTGGATCGATATAAAAAGGTCTAATCTTGGTCCTAGACACAATGTTTCTTTGCAATGTCTCTACTATTTCATCATCCTCACTAGAAGGTTTTTCCTTATCACCACAAGGAGTATCAAGCAAAACATTGTCAAGAGACTGAACTAGAGAATGTCGATCACCTTCATTTGTTGTAGCTGAATGTTTGAGAACATCATCATCAACATAATCATTTGGAGAAAAATAATCATCTACATTATGTCCACTATTGACATAATCATCTTCATTGCTTTCAAAATCCCCACTTGAGTGAAAATTTCCACCATCTTGCTTAGTTCCTTGAAAAACTTCATCAGTATCTTCAAAATCCTCACTTGGAGGAAAATCAACATCAACATTGTTTCTTTTTAATTTATCACTTGGGAAAGAGAAACCACCAATGGCATAATCATCTTCGCTACTTTGAAACTCGCCACCTAAAAGATATTCTTCATCATCCTCAGCCTCATTACTAGCTTCAAAATCCTCACTTGGAGGAAAATTTTCATTATCCTCATCAGTACCCTCAAAATCCTCACTTAGAGGGAAATCATTAGCACCAACATTATTTCTTTTAAATTCCTCATTTGAGAAAGATTGTCCAGCATTGTCATCATCGTCATCATTTCTTTTAAAGTCCCCACTTGGGGGAAATTCTTCTCCATCCTCATTCATGCCTTGGAAATCCTCACTTGGAAGAAACTCTTCATCAGTACCTTCAAAATCCTCACTAGGAGGAAAATCATAATCACCAACACTATTGTCTTTAAATTCTCCAATCGGGGAATTTGGTCCACCATTGTCATATTCATCTTCACTACTTTCAAAATTTCCACTTGAGGGAATTTCTCCATCATTTTCATTGGTGCCTTGGAAATCTTCATCATTACGTTCAAACTCTTCACTTGGAGGAAAATTCTCATCCCAATCATTTAAACGTTGATCATAGTCTCCATGTTGACCTACATTATGATTATTTTCATTACTATTAAACTGTTCACTAGATTTATCACCATCAAATTCCTCCTCTTCATCATCGGTGCCTTCAAAGTCCTCTGATTTAGGACTTTCATGCGGAACATGTTGAATAAAATTACTTGCACCATGATCAAAATTATGAGTAGCTGAAAAATACGACGTCTCATTTTCATTACAAACATTGCTATGGAATTTCCTAGTCGCAACAGAAGAGGTATGCAAAGAATTTGTTGATGTCTTAGAAATACAACTTTCTTTATTTGATGAAGCCATCCCTTCTCTCTCAGAGCATAGAATGATAGAAATGTTCACTATCCATATGACATTATAATAACATGCATAATGAGCTTTTCCCTCTAAATGCACCCCCCCACCCCCACCCCACAAAAAAATATATATAATTTNCAACAGAAGAGGTATGCAAAGAATTTGTTGATGTCTTAGAAATACAACTTTCTTTATTTGATGAAGCCATCCCTTCTCTCTCAGAGCATAGAATGATAGAAATGTTCACTATCCATATGACATTATAATAACATGCATAATGATCTTTTCCCTCTAAATGCACCCCCCCACCCCCACCCCACAAAAA
>SNQJ01S0032243.1:14783-26248 GCA_010110895.2 Picea sitchensis
CAAAAAGGTATGTTGATTTATTACATTCATATTATTCGTTTGTAAGTTAATTTATTTATATTTTAATAGTTATAGATATATAACTATATGTTTGTTTGTTTCATTAAAGATGCCAAAGAAGAATGCAGATGGAGTACCTGAAATGTTCAAAAGTTTTACACAAAAACCCAAGTTTGAAAGAGAAAGAAGGAGACATGTTCAAAATGTTCAACTTGATGACACCCTTGATCACTACATTTGGAATGGGCTCGACACTATTAAATATAAAGTGATATTCAGTGATTGTGAAAAACTTGCAAGTATTGTTCCTAAAAAAGAATACTCCCTAGTTATTGTGGATATCTCTCATGGTTATAATATCCAAAACATTGAATATGATATTGATCCTTATACTTACCAAGCTTTCAATAAAGTGGTTATGGAATTTATAGAAGTTACAACATCACCATTGTGGAGATTTCTAGTATTTCATTCAGACACACAACAATGATTAGTACAATCAAGTTTCAAGGGGAAAGAAAAGACAAGGAGGTAGTTTATTTGGTGAGATATTGAAAGTGTATGTTTAGCAATTAATATTATAAAACAATTTTATTAATTCATAAGTTGATTGAATTTTCACTTATTTATGTTACAGGAACAAACCAAATATTCAGAGCTCCAAGAAAGAATCATTTAAACATGATTTTGAGAGTATACATTTTGCAACCTGAATAAAAGAGGATTCTTATAATTCTATTCTTGTCAATGAAAATGATGGAAAGACTCCCCGTAGTATATTGGTATACAATGTTGTGGTTAGAAAGCTAACATATGAGGAAAAAGATTCGAAATGAGAGATGGTTAACATTTATCAAAAACCACAACCATTAATTAATTATCTTATTGATAAATTTTCAAATGAAGGAGATTGGGTTTTGGATTTGTTCTCGGGTTTAGGTAAGAATTTTGATCTAATATTTATGAAATCATACTTCAATATTAGATTATTTTTAATTTATATTTTTACAGTATCTAACTTCATTATTTATTTTGTATTTGGTGATTAGGTACAACATTAGCGTGTTGCCTACAGAAAGGAAGGAATTGCATAGCCATTGAAAGTGACCCAATGCAGTGCAGTTTTATTCAACAAAGAATTAATGTTATTCCATCTATTACAGATGAAATGCAAGAAGTTGGCTTGAGGAAAGGAGATTTTAGTGAATCAAAGGTGGAAAAATTGTCAAAGGAACCTCAAGTACCATTAGGAGGAATGATTGGAAATGATCACTTTGGATAACTTGCAGATATCAAAGAACAAAATGACACAATGGAAACACAAAATGACATCGAAGAAGATGATGATGTGTTTGTTGAGCATGATGAATTTGGGATATATGATATTGTTGATTAGTTTAAATATGGCTTTGAAGACGATGCTCAATTTTGCAAATTTTTGCAAATTTTTGATGAGTTATAACTGTAACGATTTGACTTTCATATTTGAAAATAAGAATAAAGATGTATCTCTTTTTGTTTTCTGATGAATCTTTTTATTGTTTCTTCTTTCGTTTTATTTGTATGTGAGTCACTATACATTGACAATTTTTATTAAATGTTGTCATTTTTTTACTTCAAATGTATAAAAATATGAAAGAACATGATTTTTTTTATAAAATTTAGACTTTTTTTTGTTCAAATATGTCCATAAAAATGTTTTATTTGACATGTTATTTTAAGGAATATGAACCAAAAGGTATAGGCTTTTTATGATATATGGCTATAAAATGTGTATTTTTTTAATAAATATTCAAAAGTAGTGTTATTTAACTACATGTTTTTTTGATTTATTGAAGTAAAGGTAAACTTGATGTGTTAAAAATGATGTTTTTCACTATATTTAAAAAGTATGGAACAATAAATTAATTAAGGAGACAAAATTCTATGAAAAAACGTAACTTCGAACAAGTAAATGCTAAAAAATATTTTTAAGATTGAAATAAGCATGAAAAAAAGACTAAAACTCGAGTTGAATAAAAACAAAAAACATATATATTTAGAAAAAATTGAAAATAGATGAAAATGAGCATTTTAAAAAAATAATGTGGAAACATTGTGGATCGAAAAAAATAAAATATCAAAAATCACCTAAAAACAAAGAGGGGGTGCTACCGGTAGCACCATTTTTAAAAACGAGGTAAAAAATTGGACACCCAAAACAACGAGAACTTTGGAGAGTTCTCGTTAAGTTGGTAACTATGTTAACTCTTCATGAGTTCGTTATCATAGACTTGACTCATACTTGTTCTCAAAATATCTTTCCAAAAATCATATATGCTTCCTTTGGTTGTGCTCCCTTGCTTTTATATGGGCTCCAAGAGTCACTTGTGTGGAACATTGTTTCTTTTGGGTGTGTCATCCCCCTCCGTGAACCAACATTCAACCAACTCATTGCACCCTCTTTGGACTCGGTGCATGTTCCCATCAACCATTTGTCTCTTGAATTGGAGTGTCCCATCCTTATGCGTGCGCGCCCCTTGGATTGTGTGCTATTTGTTCCAATCATCGTGACTCCTCGTGAATGTGTCGATAGGGTCATCCAACCTCTTCAACACACCCATGCTACCAAGGGAAGAAGGCTCTACTCCCTAGGCATGCTCCCAAGTTGTCCCAACCTTGCCCAAACATAAACTAAGTCTTTGTCAATCATTATAAGGAAAGTAAGGTGTGTTCCCCCTTGGTGTCGTAAGTCACCATCTTGCACCCAAGGTGATCCTACCCACACCCAAACATCTTCATTCACCCAATCGATCACTCTTCCTTATGCTCTTCGTTTGTTTCATTGTTGAATGTACCTAAGGATCATGTGTTCTCAGTGGGTGTCATGGGAGACCCTTACATCCTCCCCTACTCCAATTTGTTGTCATCCTTGGAAACATCCGTCGTTTTTCATGGCATCTCTTCCCATCTCTGGATCTCATCACCACTCAATGATTGTTACTTCCTCAATGACTATCGTCAAGGAAATACTCCCCTTAGGATTTTTCACAAGTATACAAAGTGTCGTTTCCTTATGACTTGTTGTTGCTTCCATGCTTTGGTCTGTCTTCCCATGCTTCAATGCATTGGATCCCCTTGTGAATTAGATTGATTGGATAACTAATCCAATCATCGTTACTTTGTCTCAAGAACTCACATATCCACATTCAAACATCAATTTCTATCTGCAAACGTTTCACATATGCAACTCTTCATTTCCTCCAATATGTCAACTCTCCCATCACGTTCTCAACAGTTTTCACGAAGGCGCCTCCTCAAGGTGCTCCATTGGCCTCGCTTCCTCCCATTGAGAAAAATAGCCATCATGTTGAAGGCTAATATCCAACCAATATGAGTAGATTGTTGTTGATCAAAAGTGCACTTTTAAATCTATCATACAGTTCCTGCTATCAATCTTATTCTTTCTTTTTCCTTGTGCTTATATATCATTATACTATAAGATTCCAAAAACACTTATACTTATTCTTATATGGGTAGTATTCCTGTAACTTTATGTTCCATTAGAATTTGGCAACAAATTGTATGGAGGCAACAAGAGAAATAAAAGTTGACAGTTGCAAATTTATTTGAAAGCATCAAAGTGTCTAGGAATGTTGATGGATCATGGATGGTTTTCATTTTTCAATAAAATCTATTTTGTCCCTTTGAAGATTAGACCTGTTTGACAGGTTATCTATCAGGTTTTCAAGGAAAGCAATTGTCACATCCACTTAGGGCTTACACAATTTACATTCTATCTTATTTTGTGTTTGACATTTGTTCATTCCTTTTATGATTTATGTTCCTCCAGGGGGTATATTTTTGTTGAAAATTCCTACTCGCATACATACAGAGAGTTGTTGCAAACATGGTGAAATTTAAATTTGCTAAAGGTGATGATAGAGTATCTAAAAAGTTAAGAGCAGTTTAGGCAGAGAGTTGTTGCAAACATGGTGAAATTTAAATTTGGTAAAGGTGATGAGAGAGTATCTAAAAAGTTAAGAGCAGTTTAGGCTTGTGAGAGTGGAAGACACTTTGTGTGCTAATTTCTAAATCTGTAGGTTTCGATGGCCCACACCTGTTTGACACATTGTCTTTGGTCTCAGGGTTCAATAGTTGGCAGGTCCATCATCCATCCTCACGTGCCACTGATTCCAATTGTTAGCACCCTCTTCCTCGCAATTATTATTTAATTTTAACTTAATGGCTTTATAGGGAATTTAGTATAATTGTTAGCCCCTCATCTTCGCAATTATTATTTAATTTTAATTTAATGATTTTATAAGGAATTTAGTATAATTATTAGCCCCCTCGTCTTCTCAATTATTATTTAATTTTAATTTAATGGTTTTATAAGGAATTTAGGCCTACTAGATACTAAATAGGAGCTTCTTACCGTATCACCTATCCACCTTGTATTGTCTTCTATGTTCCCTTCCCCTACTTAGGGGTATGCTAGTTATGCTAGTTAAGAAGTGTTGCTTACATGCACTGTAATACTTTAACGTTGTGTATTTATTACATCATTTTCTTTTGGTTGTGTAAACTAAGGTAGAGGATGCAGATAAGTAGAAGAAATGACAGGTCTTTGTTGTAAACTGGAAAGTTTTTGTATGTTGCTTCTTATGCATGGACTTCCGTGTAAGAGTTTCTTTTGTATGGAATGCCGTGTAAAAGTTTTTTAGGGGGCTGGATAGTAGGTTGAACCTAACAATGAGTATATTGCACAGCATTTGAATTTACTTTGGCTAAGCAAACTTTTTGTAATGTTGTAATTTGTATTTTGTTCATTTATGTTTAATTTTATAAGAAAATCGTTGTTGTTTTTGGAAAATTGTGGTAAGTTTCTGTCTTAAATGCATTTTGCCGAGTTTCTCTATATTATCAAGTTAGTGTATTTGTTATCTCCTACAGAGCTCAGTTAATAGAACATGTTGAATATTTATTATAAACAAAAATGTTCAAGTTGAATACTTATTATAAACAAAAATGTTCTTAGGCTCATAAGATAACCTATAAAAATTAGTATTGGGCAAACATTTATATTTAATTACTATTTCTTAAATTATCTAAAAAGCAACAACTAAACTGATAACACCTATTGTTTATAATTTAAGATTGATTTATAATTAAATTAAGATAATGGATCATTGGGGCTTTAGATAATCGTAAACTAAGGCAAAGACTAAATTGCTAACAACACCTGTTTATACTAACAACACATGTTTATAATGTGAGATTATTTCATAATTATATCATGATAATCCAACAATGCGGATTTATAGAAATCATAAACTATATGAAATCAATTTTTCTCCAAATATTCAACGTCACATGTTTCTGTGAAAGTAATAAAGATTTTTGGAGACATCTCCTTGTGTATCTGAGGCAAAATAAATATACTATTTTTGTAATTGTCTCATCATATTGGATCATCCAAATATTCAATAGCAGATGTGTGTACTTCTACTTAAAGTGATAAATATTTTTGGATACCTCTCCTCAAGTAACTCAGCAAAAAAATAATACTACTTTTAAAATGATCTCATATTGTATTCCATTGCAAATGGGGTAAAATTTTAGTTTACCGGTTTTTTTTTCATAAACAAAAATAATAAAGATTTATGGATACCTCTACTCAAGTAATTGAGCAAAAGAATAATATTATTTTTACATTGTTCTCATATTATATTGCATGGCAAACGGGGCAAAGTTTTATATTTTCCATTTTAATTTTTTTTCATAAATAGAAAATATATTTTCAGTAAAAACCAAAACATTTTATAAGTCAATGCACCTTGTTCGCACTCTTAGATATTATGCCACATACAAAATATTTTATATAAATAAACATTTTCTACTATGCATGCATACTACCTTACCTAGAAGTTTTGGTGATCTAAGTACTTTTGGGATCTATCATTTGAAACTCCAAAGCATAACTTTAAGAGCATTGATTTGAAGAAGATGATAGATCAGGAAGATAGCTACAGAAGTGGAGGTCTGTCAACAGTGCTATTGGGACTTCTTGTTTGAACCTCCAGTGAATAGCCTGAAAACCATTGGTCAGAAAGAGATGATTGATTTGAGGAAGATAGTTTCCTAATTGGAGGTGTGTAAACAAGCAATGGAAAAGGAGGAGTTGTAATCTCAACATCTCCCTCTAACATCTGAATGAATTTACTCATCCGAGGACGACGAGATGCATGAAACTGGATACACCATAATCCAACTAAACTCAACTTCTTTATTAAGCTTTGATCTTTCTCTGAAATGTATCCTTTCCTTAGATTCCCAAACTCACCTATCTCTACATGCTTAAAATCCCACTCCGCATAGAAGAATTTGTTGGATCTACTCTCTATATTATCAAGGTCAATGTTCGTCCTTCCTATCCCATCTCCATAATCAACATGCCATAGTTGTAAACATCACATCTGTCAGTTACAGGTCCATACAATCTTGACCACATCTATCTTGACCACATCTCTGAGGAAGCGTAACCTAGCATTCCTCCATGAGTTGTTGAGATGTGTCTTTCTTCTCTCTTCGATATTTTTGCGAGACCAAAGTCTACAAATACTCTACCTCTCTTCTAATTACTTCACTACATCCAAAGAAATCTTCTATATAAACATGTGTTATTGTTATGAATATAAGTCGAAATATGGTGTTTTCTCTGAAATCGGGCATGGATTTTGTTGTTATTTGGGGCTTGGAAACGGTGTTATGTATAAGCTCCCATAACTATTTTAAACTTCCGGAGCTCATTCGGAAACAAACCAAATGGAATCCTCCGTCGTCATCTCATTCGACCAACCAAAACCCTATTCGAACCACCGACAGTTCATTCGGAAACCAACCCTAACTGTTACTCAACTGCCACAGCTCGTTTGGAAACCAACTGGAACCGTTTTCTCGTTTGGGAGCTTCTGGAATGGTCCTTTACTCCATACGGTTCTCTACCTAGATATGTGGAACAATTAATAGTTAGCCAACAGAAGCTTGATGGAAGCTTGGATATAAAGACTTCGTTTTGGTCCCCAAGCTTGCTTAATTCATTCAATCAACTTCCTTCAGTCTTACACCATCAATCAGAGTGAGCAGAGCTTGGAAGTGCCATATGGAAAGCAAAAGGAAAGAAAAATTAGTGTGGAACTGGGAAAACTTCTGTAGAAATTAGTCAAACTCAAGTAGCATCAATGGCCGGAGGTATGATCCATTTTGGCATCTAAATTTCAATTCTTTTGAAGAGTTTTATTTCGCATATTTTAGAATCGATTTAAATCTAACATTTGGTATTAGAGCATTTTTATCTCTGCCTTGGTGTTTTGGAGAAAGACAGTTTTATTCTGTCTCGAGAAGTTTCATTGCATTGTTGTGCGACAACGTCAGACTAATGCTTCATTGCTATACTGTTGATTTAAGAGAAACTGTACCAAAATTCATATTACTATCACTTTCTATGTTTAACATTACAACGAAGCTATCATATGTTTTTATTCTATAGATTGCTAAAGTTATTCTTTCGAATCATACATAATATATATGTTACTAATTTTCTATTAGTAAATCGACCAGTAGGTTTCTGATCCGCAAGATCTCTTCCATATGGAGGAAAGTTGGTTTTGAAAATCGTTGCAAGACCATCATTGTTGCCAGGATCTGCAGTGGTGTTTCCAAATATGTAGGAAGCGGACACCATGGGTTTGCTAGGGTTAGTCTGTGTTGCGTTCAGTGGCAATAAAGACAGTAGACATGTTACAATACTAATGTTTGCAAACCTTTCCATTACGTCTAATAGTTCTGAAATGCTCAGCTAGAAACTTTCATGGATACTGCTTAAATCATAGTTTTGGGATCAATTGGTGATGCATAATCTGTCCATGTAGTTTTATTTATGCAATTTATAATTATTCTCATATCAACTTAATTTTATGCATAAATGAAATAATGTCTAGTGATCCATATAATTTTTAATTGATTAGAGAATAGCCACAACATCTCTAATTAAATAATATTATATATTATGATTGATTAGGATCACATAAGGAATATTTAGACATAAATTGTAATTAATTATATACTAAATATAATAAATTTTATCCCACGGAAATTTTTATTATATTTATATAATTAATTAGGATAAAATATTAAATTAGTCATAACTTACCCACAGGAATTATGAATTAATAGTTTTATCATAAAGTTCAAATCTATGATAGAATAATTGAATCTGCTTGAATTGGAAATTTAGCCCACAGGCAATTTTTATGTCATTAGATTCAAATTTAAGCATGAATTTACATTGGTAAAGCATGAATTTTTATTTTATTTTTGTTGGCCTCAATTTTAACGTAAGCTTGCAATCTTTAATTTTATGCAGTTGTACAATCTGCAAATTTCCCTGAAATTCGTTGTGATATCCCTGAACTTAAGGGAGATAACTATAAGGTCTAGAAGGAGAGAGTTCTCCTTCATTTGGGGTGGATGGACATAGATTATGCTATTAGAAAAGATGAACCACCAGCGCTCACTAATACCAGCACTATGGCGGACATCACGCTTTATGAGCGATGGGAGCGATCTAATCGCCTAAGCATGATGTTCATTAAGACTAAAATTTCAGCTGGTATTCGTGGTTCTGTTGATCAGCATGAAAAGGTTCGAGACTTGCTGAAAGCCATTGATGATCAATTTGTCACTTCAGACAAGGCACTAGCAGGCACCCTAATCATGAATTTCTCATCCCTAAGGCTCACCAGTGTGAAAGGTGTGCGCGAGCACATCATGCAAATGAGGGACACGATGGCTCAACTAAAGAAACTTGAGGTTGAAATATTGGAGTCTTTCCTGGTGCACTACATCCTGAACACCCTTCCGCACCAATACGAACCCTTCAAAATCTCATACAACACACATAAGGATAAATGGTCAATTAATGAACTCATGACCATGTGTGTTTAAGAGGAAGAGCGACTAGTGATGGAATTGGGAGAAAGTGCAATGTTGGCAACACATGGAAAGGGAAAATCTCAAGCCAATAAGAAAGGGAAAGGTAAAGTACCTCCCCAAGCTGATATCAAGAAGAATTCCAAGTGTTTCTTTTGTAAAAAGAAGGGACACATGAAAAAGGAATGCGCTAAATTTCAGAAATGGCTTGCGGACAAAGGTAATGCAATCTCGTTCGTTTGTTATGAATCTAATATGGTCAATGTCAATATTAACACCTGGTGGATTGATTTTGGATCAACAATTCACATTTTGAATTCCTTGCAGGGTTTGCAAAACCTAAGGAAGCTAGTGAGAAGTGAGCAAAGCATCTTATCAGGAAACAAGATGGGCTCACATGTGGAAGCTATAGGAACATGCTATTTAACTTTAAGTAGTGGTTTTGTTTTAGAATTAGAAAAGGCCTTTTATGTTCCAAGTTTTTCTAGAAACTTGATTTCAGTTTCAAGGCTTGTACCTTTTGGATGTTCCTTCAACTTTTCAAAAATATATTTCAATTTATTTTATAAATCTGATTGTGTTGGGAATGGTATTTTGTCTGATGGTNGATTCCTCTAAACTATGGCACCGTAGACTAGGTCATATCTCCATTGAAAGAATTAAAAGATTGGTAAATGAAGGGGTACTTAATACTCTGGATTTTACTGATTTTGAGACTTGTGTAGATTGCATAAAAGGAAAGCAGACCAACAAGTCAAAGAAAGGTGCCGATAGGATTTCAAGCATATTAGAGATCATACATACTGATATATGTAGTCCATACATGGACTCACATGGTCAGAGATACTGCATCTCTTTTATAGATGATTACTCACGATATATGTATCTCTACATGCTTCATAATAAGAACGAAGCATTAGATGCCTTTAAAATCTTTAATGCTGAAGTAGAGAAAAAATGCGGTAAGCAAATTAAGATCATGAGATCAGATAGAGGTGGAGAATATTATGGTAGATACACAGAAGATGGACAGGCACCTGGGTCATTCATAAAATTTCTTCAGGAGCATGGGATTGATGCCCGATACACCATGCCTGGTTCACCCGACCAGAATGGTGTCGCAGAAAGAAGAAACTGAACATTATTGGACATGGTGCGAAGTATGCTTAGCAGCTCCAATCTTCCTAAATCTTTGTGGATTGAAGCACTTAATAGGACAGTGTATATATTAAACCGAGTTCCAACCAAGGTTGTTCCTAAAACGCCATTTGAATTATGGAAAGGGTGGAAATCGAGTTTGCGACATATGCACGTTTGGGGATGCCCATCTGAAGTGAGAATATATAATCCACAAGAGAAGAAGATGGACCCAAGGACCATTAGTGGATATTTCACTGGATATGCTAAAAGGTCTAAAGGTTACAGATTTTATTGTCTATCTCATAGCACTAGGATTGTTGAATCAACAAATGCAAAGTTTCTTGAAAATGACTTGAACAGTGGGAGCGATCAAACCAGGAACATAGTTTCTGAGAAGGATCATTCAGAATCTCAACCTTCCACCCCAAGTGATAGATTGGTTATTGTTCACAGCACCCCTCAAGTACAAACTGGTGTCGAACAACCAATTGTTGAAGTTCCGCAAGCTGCTGACGACATTCTAGTAGATTAGGTAGTTCAAGAGTTTCCAAGAACATTTGAACAACGAGTTGAACCACATACTTCTTAGGAAGATGGTGGTACAACATTAAGAATATCTACTAGACCAAAGAGATCAACAATAACTAATGATTATGTTGTGTATCTGCAAGAATCTGACTATAACATTGGAGCCGAAAATGATCCCGAGTCCTTTTCACAAGCCATGAGTTGCAAAGAATCAAAATTATGGTACGATGCCATGAAAGAAGAGATGAATTTTATAAAGAATAACGAAGTCTGGGATCTTGTTGAGTTGCCTAATGGTGCAAAATCCATTGGATGTAAATGGGTCTTTAAGACAAAGAAAGACTCATTGGGCAACATTGAGAGATACAATGAAAGACTTGTTTCTAAAGGATTCACTCAAAAAGAAGGAATCGAATACACAGAGACTTTATCTCCTATATCTAAGAAAGATTCCTTGCGTGTAATTATGGAATTAGTAGCCCATTTTGACTTGGAGTTGCAACAAATGGATGTGAAAATGGCATTTCTCAATGGATATCTAGAGGAAGACGTTTACATGAAACAACCTGAAGGATTCCCCTCTAGTGATGGTGATCAATTGGTTTGCAAACTCAAGAAAACCTTATACGGTTTAAAACAAGCATCCGTCCAATGGTATTTGAAATTTTATAATGTAATTTCTTCTTTCGATTTTGTAGAAAATATTATGGATCAATGTATATACCTGAAAGTTAGTGGGAGTAAAATTTGTTTTCTTGTTTTATATGTGGATGACATTTTGCTAGCAACCAATGATAAGGGTTTGTTGTATGAGGTGAAACAAT
>SNQJ01S0032243.1:57271-99195 GCA_010110895.2 Picea sitchensis
GGAAATCCAACAATAAAATCCATCGAAATGACTTCCCATTTCGATTCCGAAATGGCATGTGGTTGTAGTAATCCTGCCGAGTGTCTATGTTCAGCCTTTACCTGCTGACACTCAAGACAGCTAGCCACAAAGTTGACTATGTCAGCCTTCATTCCTTTCCAGAAGAACAAGGGCTTAAGGTCTTCCCTCATCTTCGTGACTCCCGGGTGAGCCATGTAAACTGCTCTATGAGCCTCGCTCAGGATCAACATCCTCAATTCGTCGTTGGGCGGTACGTAAATCCAACCTCTAAACCTCAATAAACCATCGCTGTCAAAGGTAAATCCCTCATATTGTGGTACCATCATAGTGTTTTGTCCGATAAAATCCTCGACTTCCTTGTACCAGTCATCGTCGTGCTGTAAAGTGAGAATTTTCTCACGTAGATTCGTCTGAAGAGGCAACACCAAAAAGATGTGTGGCCTCCGACTCAAAGCATATGCCACTCGGTTCACTGTTCCCTTTATGTAAGTAATCTCGAAGTCGTACTCGCTAAGCAATTTCGACCAACGCCGTTGTCGTGCATTCAGGTCGCTTTGCGTAAAAATGTGTTGTAATCCACAATGATCAGTCTTTAATTCAATTTTTTGTCCAACAAGGTAGTGTCTCCATACCTTTAAGGCATATACGATGGCTAACAACTCCAAATCATGTGTCTCATAGTTTTCCTCGTGCCTTCTTAATTTCCTCGAAATGTAAGCAATCACTCGTCCATCTTGCATCAAGACTCCACCTAAACCTTCTTTGGATGCGTCAGTGCATACCAAGAAGTATGCGTCCATGTCAGGGACCTTTAGTATCGGCGCTGTTGTCAACAACTCTTTAATCCTCCTAAACGCTTCCGCGCATTTCTCTGTCCAAACAAACTTCTTGTTTTTCTTCTGCAACTCCATGATCAGACCTGCTATCTTCGAAAATCCTTCGACAAACCGTCGGTAGTATCCCACTAAACCCATAAAACTACGCACTTCTGTGACATTCGTCGGTGCAGGCCATTCCATAATAGCCTCAACCTTGGCTGGATCCACGGCGATACCTTTGCCGGAGATGACATGGCCTAACTAGTGAATCCTGGATTGATAAAAAGAGCATTTGGTCAGCTTCCCATATAATTTGTGTTCTCGTAAACATTGTAGTACTAAGCGCAAGTGCTCTTCATGCTCCTCTGTCGTCCAAGAGTAGATCAAAATATCGTCAATGAATACTTGGACGAACTTGTCCAAGTACTCGCGGAACACCTCGTTCATCAAACTCATGAATACCCCTGGGGCGTTTGTCAGTCCAAAAGGTAAAACCATAAATTCGTAATGTCCAAATCTTGTCTTGAAAGCAGTCTTAGGGACGTCATCCTCCTTGATCCGTAACTGGTGATACCCTAATCGCAAATCGATCTTAGAGAACACCGTCGCACCCTTCATCTGATCAAACAGATCGTCAATTCTTGGTAAGGGGTGTTGATTCTTGATCGTAGCCTTGTTCAGTTGACGATAGTCAATGCAAAGCCTCCATGATCCGTCCTTCTTCCGAATGAAAATAACGGGTGCACCCCACGGCGACACACTAGGACGTATCAGTCCCAGGTCCAGCAACTCCTTCAGTTTCATTTTTAACTCTTGCAACTCTGGGGTCGACATCCGATAAGGCGTTCTCGCTATCGGTTCACTCCCCGGTTTCAGGTCTATAGTAAACAATAATTCTCTTTCGAGCGGCATCCCAGGCAACTCCTCNTCAGTTTCATTTTTAACTCTTGCAACTCTGGGGTCGACATCCGATAAGGCGTTCTCGCTATCGGTTCACTCCCCGGTTTCAGGTCTATAGTAAACTCTAATTCTCTTTCGAGCGGCATCCCAGGCAACTCCTCTGGAAATACGTCCGCAAACTCCTTCACCACCAGAAGGTGTTCTAGACCTTCTGCTACTCCCTTTTCGTTGAGCGCAAGGATCGCATAAAGCTTGCACCCTTTGCGCATACTCTTCCGTAACTGTAAGGAAGAGATAAACCTCAGGGGTACTCCCTGGTTCCGTCCTACTATCACACGTCTTTGTCCTTCATCATCGACTAAGCTCAACCGTTTCGTCTGACAGTTGAGTATCGCCTCATGCGATTCCAACCAATCCATGTCGATCACGATGTCATAAGATCCTAAGATCGTGACGTACAAGTTGACCCTCATGACAAACTCTCCCAGGTTAAGGGAACAGGCCGTAACCTTTCCTTCGACCTTCTGTTTGGCTCCCGAAGCCATCTCCACGAAGCTAAACTCGTCCTGTTCGACTGCCTTTACCTTAATCATTTTCAGCGCTGCACCAAAAATAAAACTCTCAGTAGCACCTGGGTCTATCAAAATACTGAGGGTCTAGTCAGCGACAGTACCTGTCGTCTCGAGCACAGTCGACTGGTGCTCTGCCTGGCGGTTATTCACCGTTGCATGAATCCGATGGGCCTTGCCCATATCTCCCATTGTAGCGGGTCCGCCTGATCCGGACGCTCTGGTCCTTTCCACAGGACAGTCACGCTGGTAGTGTGGCTCCCCACACGTCCAACACCCCTTCTTTGGCCGAGTAGTCTTGGTACCCGAAGTAGAAGATGACGGCCCACTGGCATGGAAACCTAGTCTTTTCTGCTGAAAAGGCCTAAACTGTTGCTGCTGCGGGCGACGCTGCTGCTGCTGTGGTCCTCGGTAAGGTGTCCGCTGCTGAGGCAGCGGTCGTCATGGGGTAGTAAAAGTGGATCCCCTCTGGAAGCCACGATACCCCAGCGTGTGTCTCGTTGGTGTCGACTGCTGCGACGTACCAGATGAACCCTGCCCTGCAGGTCTCGCTGGAGTCCTGGTCTAACCCCCACTGATAAGCTCCTCCTCTGCTATGAGGGCCTTTTGGACAACGTCGTGTAAGGTTTGAGGCATCAAGATCCTAACCTTCGCACGCAGGCTGTCGTTAAGGCCAAACACGAACTTGTTGACCTTGAGCTTCTCAGTGTTCATTTTCGGAGCATACCGGAGAAGCTCCATAAAACGTGCCTCGTACTCGGGCACTGTACGACTTCCCTGTCGTAATGCGTTGAACTCATTGAGCTGACGCTCAATGAATTCCTCTAAAAGATACCTCTCCCGGAACCGTTCCTTGAACAGTTCCCATGACACGTCTTCGACGGCCATGTTCAGCTGCGGTAGGAGCGTCTTCCACCATAGAAGAGCGCTCCCCTTTAGTTGAAAGACCTCCATGCGGACCTTCATGTTGGAGGTATAATCGCGAAGTGCGAAGCACATCGCCATATTCTCCAACCATGCCTCAGTGGCTGCGCCGTCCGGGGCACCAAAGAACTCGGGAAATTTCACCTTCTCGAGTTCACGGTGAATGCTACCAGTAACGTCCGGTGCACGAGGTGGAACCTCAGCGGGTGTCGGCACCCTAGCCTCATCTCTGTCCAATCTGTTGATCAGTGCCTCAGACATGCACTAGAAAGATCTCATCATCCCCACAACATCGGCAACTGCGATCTGCTCCTGTCCAAGGACCTGCTCGCCACCCTGGGGGTTAGACCCCTCAGGCGTGGATGCTGCTGGAGGCGTCACGCCTCCTCCCCTAGCACCCCGTCGTCTACCTCTACGGCATCCTCTAACCATGATTACCTGCACACACACAATCAACTCGATCAGTAAGAGAATAATCAACATAATCATGTCAATGGAACCCATAGTGAATCCCAAGTCGTGGGTCGAACCCGCTCTGATACCATATGTAACGATCCTCCCCGTTACGAAAACCATTCTAGTAACAGGTGCGAATTTTTTTTTTTTAAAGGTGTGTGCGCGCGTGTAGAAGTAGCAACATACTGAACTGTACGACGCCACTCGACAACAACAAGACTCAACCACGAAGTTCAACACAGGAAGACTGAAGGCCTCAACGAGAAACTGCAACAAATACAACCATAAGTAGAGGTGCACAATGCAGACATTTAGCGACAAAGGTAAAACCGACCACCCGCCCGTCCTACCCTGCAAGGTTAGGACCTCCAAGACACATAATCAATTCTCAAGCCCAGGTTCCCATCGATTTTAACCATTTAAGGTCTCAGGGCTGGCAACTGTTCTGAGGAACATGGAGGTGTCTACATCCCACCCAACACAACAGACCAAGCAACCAGCTGAAGACAATCAAGTACAACATAAATAAGAAGAAAAAATACCTCCCTTACGAAAGGCATGTGACAAGAGCACTCTGACAACAGAACCCAAATTCAACATTATTTAAATGAACAACCACCCTAAAATACTAACTGGGGTAATTTAAGGTACGAAATTCCAGGTTATTGCACCACACATGTTATTAATCAATAATTAATAATTACAATATCGCTGTCATGAAACATTAACTGTCTTATCATTGTGTCACAATCCGGACCATGAAGTTACAATTATCATACCACTTATATGCTACATTATTTGCTACAACCGCTAATTTAATAATGACCTTACAAGATTAAATCATTCACTAAGGTCCAATAGTAATGCACTAAGGATGAAATCATACTTATAGGTACTATCAATTGGAAAACAACAACATACACCATAAATTAAATGACAATCTAAATAATAATATATAATGACAAAGTAAAAGGCATTATTGGATATGACAACTATACATAGTTAAATTAACAACAATAAAATATAGCAATTAGTTAAAGATGTCACTATCTGGAATAGCATCATGATTTAGGAATCATCAACTGAAATACAATATACACCACAATTTAAAAAGGGCATTCTTATAATATAAGAAACTAAAATGACGATGGCAAACTTTCCATATTTCAATTGACAATAAATTAAGAGAACCATCAATTTAAGATGTCCATATAAGGATTTACCTCCTAACTAGGTGTCATCAAGTAAATAACTACATACCTCACAATTAAAAATGGAAGTCTAGAAAATAATAAATTATAAAATGACCAAAAAAAAAGCAGTATTGCCACGACAGTCATCAAATAAACAACTTGCCTTATAACTTAAAAGATTAGAGAGACTAAAGGAGCGTAAATTTCCCTGACTAAGTGAAGATAAAAACGTTGACATCATGCATGCCAGATTAGGTAACATGTAGGTGTATGAAATTGGGGATCATTCTAAAAGGGCGTTATGATGACCTTGGGGTTCTTAATTCACAAGATGGAATAATTACTGGGAATTGAATTCGTAAATTCTAAATAACAATCTCAGACCCTTGATTTTAACAACCTGGACATGCCAATATTGAGACGGACAGTATTGAAAATTGCCAGATATCTATAAAATGATTATACCAGAATAAGATATTCAAAATTTAAATTCGACGTACAGGAATAACTTCCCATTTACATGACTGGGTGATATTACGGTAGTTTTTAATTCGTTTCAAATGAATTTGGTAAGGTCTGGAAGTTCAGTTTTTTAGTTCGTATCAATTGAATTTGGTAAGGTCTGGATGTTGATAGCCCTGTCCGGTGACAGCACACATACCCTAAATATTAATTCTACAATGAAGTCAAACTCGTTTTTGCATTGGCTATTGAACAAATTAATAGTTATCCATTAGTAACCGCTGCAAGGGCAGCCCCATTTAGAAAACGCAACTGTATACCAATTCAACGCAACTGTAATATATTAAACGCACACTGGTAAGTTAAAACGCACTGTGGTAAGTAAAACGCACATTCCCAGGAAAATAACACGCACTGTGGTAAGTAAAACGCACATTCCCAGGCAAATAACACGCACTCTGGTAGGTTAAAAACGCACACTCCCAGGGAAATAAACACGCACTGTGGTAAGTTTGAAACGCACACTCCAAGGCAACAACCACGCACTGTTATGAATAAAAAAAAAATGGACGCACACTGTAATATATTAATGCCCCCCCCTCTGACCGAGAACGCAGAGAAGGTAAAACACGAACCATTTATCACAGTCCCCCCATTCAGAGGACACCATTAATACGTAGCTCACCTAAAAGCTCATTAACACGCATTGCCAGGGTTAGGCGAACTGCCAGAAGGCACCACGAATTTGCCAGGAAGAAGAAAAATGAAGGTAGAGAGACTCAGAACTTGCGTTCAGACCGCCATGGGATTTGCAATGACAATTAACACGCAGACCTTCAGTAATCAACGATATGTAAAGGAATAGAATGGCGAAGAGGGTCAGACTTGCGATCCGAAGGCAAATCGATTGGCAAAGACCATTAGCACGCAGTCCACATCGAAATAAAACGAGATGTAAAGGTTTCAGGTTTCAAACAGAAAGAAATTTGAATTGTGCCACCATAAACACAACACTATAACCACAGACCCCATACAGTGGCAAATGCCCAATGCAAGTAGCGCAACGCTCAATAAAATACAGGGTATAAAATAAATTCCGGACATCAGTACAAAAACGAACATAACAGTTGCAAAGAAAAAAAAATAAAAGGGTTGCAAGACAAATTATAATGATTGCCGAACGGGAGGAGTGACGCAGCCCCAAGACGCATGGGCAAACAAGCCAAAACTGGAGGAGAAACGCAGGTCAATTTACATTCAAATCCCAGGTCAAACGCCCAAGATGGCAGTGGCAACACGCCCAACAACAATTTGCAGAAACACATAAGATAATATCGGCCAAACGCCTAGAATCAATTGCAAACGCACAAGGACAGTAACAAAAATGCCTACTGTAAGATCAACGACCCAAGCAAGAAATTCTCACAGTGTATAATAAATTATCAATATCTGAAATTTTCAGAACATCGTGATAAACCATTCTTCTACCATTCAAATGAAAAGCGTACATGTGCCTTCTCGCCCCTCCCTTCGAACTGACGTCCCGTGCTTCTTCGCCGCATCCCACTCTCCGTACTCCTCTCCCGCTCGCCGACCACAGAAGGCTCACCGGTACCTCCCAGCCAAACGCTAGGGGTACTCTGCTTCCCCCTTAGCCCCCTGAGCCACAAAGGGGCCACACAAGAACCAGAGATAACACTAGCTTCTCAGCTCACCTCCACGGCTGAGCTACCACTCCAACACAGCTGAGATAGACCCAACTCCTCACAAGAAATCCGTCAAACCACAATTCGGCAGCGTAACATTATGCTAACCGTTCATCCCCCTCTTCTTTCCTTTCCCTTTCTTTTATAGAAAAAAAAATGAGACCCACCTACTTTCCTAATCATTAATTAATTAATTTTTAATGACAACCCTCTAAACAATCTCCTCCGTCCAAGTGTCACTCAACCCTAGGGTTCTCCAATAATTAATTTCTTTTTAATAATTAAAAGACTAAATTCCCTCACTCCCCCAAAATCGCTCCTTAAATTTCTCCTAGGGTTCCTAGATCCCCTCTCATGCTTTTAATCACTTTCCTAAAATGAAGTTTCTGAAATTTAGTAATTCCTTTAATGCTGATAACTTTTTGCTTTTTACCCTATGTCTCCTACTTTCCAATTTTTAAGTTTCCTTATTCCAAGTTTCCTTATTTTTTTTTCTTCTTTTATTTCTCTCTTTCCATTATTTATTATTATTATTATTTTTGTTAAAACCCCCAAATGATAAATGCGCTTAATATTCATTTCAATATATAAACAAATATTATTATTATTATTATTATTATTATTGAAATCCTAATTTTTATACTCCCCTCTTTAATAATTTTAATTCCCTTTATAATTTAAACGCCATGGGTTTCACTTAAATTAACCCCCTTATTACTTTACCCCCTTTACTTTTAAGAAGACTTTAGTTAACACCTAGGAGGGTTTTAGTTTACGCCCTATGTTTATTTTTGTAGGATCTTTTCTTAGGGCTCGTCAAAATTTGTCTTAGAGAAGTTTTAATTTAGGTTTGATTTGAACAGTGCGACAATTTAATTAGAGGAGTCGTTTTTAAGAATTTTATTAGGCGTTAAGATCTAGGGTCATCTAGGTTGTCTCATCATCATCATCAATGCGACGTGCCCTTCAGGACGCACTACGTGCTCCAAGGGTGCCATTCGCCTTGCTTGCTTCGGTTGCACGACGTGCCCTTCAGGATGCACCACGTGCTCCAAGGGTGCCACTCGTTGATTTGCATTTCTTTGCACGACGTGCCCTTCAGGATGCACCACGTGCTCCAAGGGTGCCACTCATTGGCTTGACATATTGGTAGACTCTATAACCCCTGGAGTCAACACTCCGCCAGGTGAACTTGTGGGAGACTAAGGGCTCTAAGGAATAAGGCCCCTGCCTTATTGCACGCCCCTTAGAATCATCGTGAGCGACTGTAAGCCCTATTGCACGCTCCTTAGAATCATCGTGAGCGACTGTAATAGTCTTCCCTCACGGCAGGGTTCTCTCGAATCCAGGGTAATCGTTAACCTACAACTTGTTTCATCGAGTGCTAGTAGGGTCAGGGTGGTCGCTGTCCAATCTCTCCCTACACCCTTCCTCGAACTCGTGTGTGGTCCCTTTACTCCATATGTGAGTCCATCGTAAGCTATCACGTCACATCATCAACCATCATGTCGATCATGTCAACAACATATCATAAAATTGGCTATATAATATCAAATCTAAACAATATCATCGAATGAAACAATCATTGTTTCTCCACCTCATCTCAATTGGGAGTCCAAGGGAGTTCCACCGGCGCCTCTGCATCCTCAAGGTCCTGTAAACCCCTAATAACTCAAAGGTTCGGTAGCCGCGAAGACTGCTTCCACATCAACGAGTAAAACATTCTCCTCATTATATAACGTAACTCTATCATAATGAAGGAAAGTTTTATCATATAGGGTCTGATCACCGGCGAGCAAGTGTCCTCAAAGAATAAGTTTGGTAAGTGCGCCAGAGTGGAATGTTACACAGATGAACTACGAACTGGACAATATTAAAGAATAATTTTACATTGATTTTCTCATTTGAACATGAGAACCCCAACATATAGTCAACAATCAATAAAATCAGAGGGGTGATATTCATTAAGGAACCAAAAGTTGAACTTATGACAAAAGATCAACAACGGAATAGACAGACAGTAAAAGAACTATTGTCATGCTACCATGTGTAGGAAGAAGCACCAGATGAAGATGACCCACGCAACATTCAAGTAGCAGAAGTGGAAGGTGAAAGAGAGGTGGAAATTCCACCTATGGAGTCATAAGTATTTACTGTGTCGATCAAGGTGAAGAAAGTCAACATTGGGATAGTTGAGAATCCCAAAATGGCCAACATTGGAGACTATTGGGATGAACAAACAGTAGAGAGCATAAATGAGTTACTATGCGAGTATAGTGACCTGTTCCCAACAACGTTCAAGGAAATGAAAGGCATACCAGGAGAGCTAGGTGAAATGAAGATACCTCTCAGATCTGAGGCAAGACCAGTCAGATAGAGACCCTGTAGACTAAACCCAATATATAAGCAAAAAGTGAAAGAATAAATTGACAGGATGTTGGAGAATGGAATCATAGAACCAGTAGAGAACTCTGAATTGGTAAGCCCTATGGTAGTTCAAGAAAAGAAGCAAGGAGGGATAAGGATATATTTCGACCTCAGAAATTTGAATGATGCTTGCCTACATGACCCTTTCCCTACCCCTTTCACAGATGAAGTGTTAAAGAATGTAGGAGGCCAAGAAGCTTACTTGTTCACCGATGGATTCTTAGGCTACCATCAGATCAAGATAGCCCCAAAAGACAGGTACAAGACAAATTTTTCCATGGAATGGGGGTCCTACGCGTACACAGTCATGCCTTTTGAACTAAAGAATGCACCAACAATATTTTCCAGAGTAGTCATAGTTGCATTCAAATAATTCATCCACCAGTTTCTAGAAGTGTATCTGGATGATTGGACAGTCTACAGTTTGTTGAAACACCATGTAGAGGTGTTGAGGTTGATGTTAGAAAGATGCAGGAAATGTCAAATATAGATGTGACATCCCCAAAAATAAATTATTTTTGAAAGTCGAAAATTGTTAGAAAATTATTCCGTTTTTGGTAAATTCGAATTTGGAAAAAAATTTCCATTTATGGAAATTTTGAATTTCGAATTTGATAAGTTGTAATTAGTTATTATGACTGTTCGGGAGAGGCCTGATTTGACCCAAATAACTATTTGAATATGACACTTGTATATAAACAAAATATTTTTTTAATTACTGCAGGAGGACAAATGGAACAACGATGTTAAATTCAGTTTACCATGACTCCATGAGTGGGGAACATGTTGGAACTACCTCTGGGCTAATTGTTACAAGTGGAAAATCAGGGATTTGGCCATTGGCAGCCCCTGAAAATCAGGGATTTAGAAAGCTGCAAAAATTCCCAAGGGATGGAAAAAAACCTAGGCAAAAAGGATTGTTTGATATATAGCATATGTGAGGAGGAAGGATGTTTCCTAGTATGCTAGAAAGAGAAAGACTAAGCACTTGTTTTTATGAACACTAAATTGTTCAGTGTGATGCAAGGAGGAGACTACACGGGGAAAGACATTGTTGAAGAGGAGATTCCAAGTTTTCCCTCATGGATTCATGGTTAGGCTAGGGGGTGAATTCGGACAAGTGACTCGACTTTCTGGTTCTACAGTTGGGAGGAACGTGGTTGTTCCCTTTGTTTTCCTGTGAACTAATTCAGATATGTCTCTCTATTCTCCTCCTTTCTTGATTGTGACATTGAAATGATTGTATACATTTACTATCCTAGATGATTATCTTACTGTCATATCTATTATATGGAATTACAGAGTTATTGTAGATTAATTGTGGTAGAAATAATTTGGTTCGATTAAAGACTGTAGCTATATGATCATAGTATACTATCTGTTGTAGGAATGACCTAGTATACTACAGAATGTATCTATATGGATTTATGTAGGTTTTTTGTTGTAGTAACAGAACCAATATATTAATATATGAATTTATAAAGCAATGTGTTCTATTTGTAGTGGGAATAGAGCCAGATCTGAACAGTAAAACTGCGTTACAAGACTATTGTGTGTTAGTCATGCCAAGAACATATCTATTCTACTTGAAGAAATAAATTAATCATGCACATCCCAAAATTTCAAATCCTAGAACTTTCTACCTGTCATGAGATCATCATGAGGTCATACGCCTTTAAGTATTCAACTTATGTAGTGATATTTCAATCTGTGTAAACATTTAAAGAAATCTGGAAATGAACCATAAATATTATACTCATTTATCTCTGCGCAGAACCATAACCATGGATTATATAAATAGGCTGTAGAAGTTTCTGACAATGCGACTATCAACGATGTGGAAGGGATTTACTCATGTAAATTAAGATAATTATAGATATATAGTTACACATACAAATATATATATATAGGGGTATGTGCACACAATTTAATGTATAATCTACTCCAAATGAGAGAATTTCAATGCTTGACACCAGAAAATTATGAATAAAGATTTCATTATTAAATGTCTAAAACAGATCAGTGTGTAGTTCTGCCTTTCCCTGGAAATCACATTATGGCTATCTAACTCTAATATCTCAACAAGTACATGGTACAGACACTAGTAAGGTAAATCGCAACTGTCGAATAATAGGGAGGGAATTAAACATTTATGTAGCCAAAAATACAAAGATCTATAGGTCTAAATCTTTGTATCTAACAATCTTAAATAAAGAACGTCGGAGTGATAAACAACATCACCAGGATTCCTCCAAACCCTTTAAGAACTTATCTTATTGGGAACCAGATTACCTTTCTAAGTAGTGCTTGATTTAATCCAGTGCAACATCCACGTAAACCTATAAAAGAAAAATGCATTTAATTTTTTTTAGTAACAGACAGAGAACAAACCAAACTCGAAATTTGATTATCCATGTAAGACAACAAAGTTATCAACTAACATAACCTTTAGTTATCTTGGATTTGCCATAGGTGTGCTCCAAATACTAGTCGTGAACCATCAATGAACCGAAAGGGGAGGAGTGAACTCGATCAATCTGATGGGTACCCTCGCATTAAACAGGGCCCCATCATTAGTCACAATATCCAGTTCAAAGGGAAGAGTTTTACAAGAAATATGATTTTCGTAAATGTACAGTAGTCCTGACACCAATTCGAGAAAACATTAAAAAGTGGATGAGTATAATGTAGTTGTACAGAGGAACAGACGATACACAGAGATTATACTAGACAGGACCTTCATAAGGAAATAAAGTTGATACACAGTTAATATGAGAATGCCTAATTTTAACCATAGGAACCGGTTTTAAAGAAAAATTAATTTAGCATGGAGTAATACAGACACCCTCTCCACAATGAAAGGTTGTGACAAGTCAATACAGAGTTCATAAATTTTTACCAGTTGCATGATATAAGACCTCCGAACCTGAGGGGTATTGCTAATTCGAGAGCTAAAGAAGAAAATATGAAAATTTTTATTCGATCTTCTCTTTTGAAGTTACGGGCTATTGGTGAGGATGGTGCACAATCGAAAGAACTCCTAGAGGTGGATAAACAGAGATAAGTTGGGAAAACATTATTCAAACACCACACAGAGAATAACCAACCACAACAGCTAATGTTATCAGATCCTACGAAACTAAAACTTATTTAACATGGACAAGAATACATTGCATTTACAGTATGACTCTCACTCTAACAAATTAACTTCTGGGATGGAACCCTGGAGAAGTTTCATGAAGACTCAGTATCAAATGATGGGATAGAACAGTGAAGCAGAGCGAGAACAACAAGCCCTAAAGGAAACTACTTACGAAAACCCTTGGACGCACCAAGAAAGTAAAAGAATGAGGTATCGAGCCTTTTTCGAAAAATTGGAATAGATAAGAATACGATAGTGAAGCTACTTATCAGTAGTGAGGAATTCCAGAGTCTTTCCTTGAAATTTGGCAATGAGGGAGTAACTACTAACAGTCAGTATAAACGTTACGGCGCGTAGATTCACCCATTGGTGATAAAATGAAAAAGAGAACTCGGGCACTAATCCGCGAACAAAGATGTAATGATAGTGTGAAAATTACCAGGTGGTTGGGTAAGGATTCTGCCTCCATTAGAGGAAGACCTCATAGTTGTCTTTCCCTTCACCAAGAAATGGAGTCAGAGCTAGGTTTTGGAGAACCTCCCTACGACAGAAGTAAACCCACTATAACCTAAAGAACCCTTGCTCATATTATGAATGTTTCTAGTACGAAAGGCCATGTGATGGAGTAGACTTGGTGCACCCATAGTGGATGATGGGTTAGGTGATGGCCTCAACATCTGCATACACCCTACCCCATTAATGGCCTGGCCCGGGTTTAACTATCGTCTGACTAATCCCTTCCTTTCACATTTAATGGGCTACGGATTAAAGAAAATACTTGTGTGACTCATGGACGCCTTTAACCCTAAACCATTATGAACTCAGTTAATACAATGTTCAGTTGAAGTTTTTACGTAGGACAGGTGGAGCCGAACGAGTTTCTAGCATGGGCAAATGGGTATAGAAAATCGTCACACAAAATTTACCCGGGAGGCCTTACCTAACCACCTTTCCCATCTGAATGCTTTTTAAAAAGGGGTCTGATAGTATTTTGGTAAAATAATTTGTAGAGGTGTATAATCCAACCCTTTACCTTTATCCTTGTTATATAAGTTCTTTTGATCGGGTTTTTGCGAGTCAAAATTTACGCATAGGGCTTAGGGCCATAAGCCCCAAAATCATTGTAGTTCTAAGCCTATTATATGGGTATATATTTATATAGATATGAAAGTGAATATAAATGCAGGACTATGAGTGATTATTTGAATGTGGAGTATGAATATTTTTGTATTTTTAAGTTGGGTAGTAATGTGAGTCGACGACAGCCAGGACTCTAACAAACTTTCAGAGTTTAAACAAGAGATATAAAGGGCTACCTTCTTTCAATTACAAACCCATTTAAGAATGAATGCATGAACAAAAAAAAATTTATTTGACAAATTTTGAGGTACATTACAATAGCTAAACATCAAGAAGTGCATCTTTGGAACATCTATTGGGATAGTATTGAGCCATATAGTGTGCAAACAAGGCTTGTTGGTAGATCCTACCAAGATTGCAGAAATTGTTAATCTACCACCACCAAAATCAGTGTGTCAGTTAAGAGAAACATTGGGACACACAGGATACTACAGGAAATTCATAAAAGGGTATGCGCAAATCACTACACCAATGGAGAAACTGCTGAGAAAAGATAGCAAGCTTTAATGGAATGAGGACTGTTAGCGAGGATTGGACACTTTGAAAGAGAAGATGGTAACCGCACCAATACTAGTATTCCTAGATTGGGAAAAGACATTTCATGTGCATGTAGATGCATCAGCTATAGCACTTGGAGCTATTCTGGCGCAGCCAGGAACAAGGGAATTGGACCATCCTATAGAATTTTTTAGCATTAAACTGTCAGAGTCAGAGGAAAATTACAATACCACAGAAAGAGAAGGCCTAGTTATGGTCTATGCACTTCAAAATTTCATACATTACTTACTGGGAAAACATTTCAAGATGTTTACAGATCATTCAACTCTCAAATACCTTGTCAACAAGCCAATGTTTGGGGGGGGAATTTGTAGATGGTTACTTTTGTTCCAAGAATTTGACTTTGAAGGGATAGTCAAACCAAGGAAGTTGAATGCATGACCTGATCACATGTCAAGGATCACCAATGGAGAGCAACCTACGAATATAGAAGACAACTTCCCTGATGCACAGTTATTTTCAGTCCATGTAGCTGATGAATATTTTTCTGACATCATTCAATACTTGAGTACAAGGACTACGCCATAATAATTCAACATTGCATAGAAGAGAAATTTGGTAGTTAGAGCTGCAGACTATCAAATGATTCCAGGACACTTTTACAAGATGGGTGCAGACAACATCTTGAGAAGATGTGTAATAGAACATGAAAGACCTAGGATTTTAGAAGAGGCCCATGAGGGAATAACAGGAGGAGATTATGCAAGAAAAGCTATCGTGCATAAATTATTGCATGTAGGACTATGGTGGTCGATTGTTCACAGAGATTCAAAGGACTATTTCTAGAGATGTAATGTATGCCAAAGGGTTGGAAAAAAGGTTAGGAGCAAGGTATATTATTACTGTGACAGAGTACTTAACAAGATGGGTAGAAGCAACACTAGTAAAATATTGCAGCACAGAGACAACAACACACTTCTTGTTTGAGCAAGTGATCACTAGATTTGGATGACCAAGGATTTTTGTGAGTGACCAAGGCACTCACTTCATTAACAAGACTATTAAGTCTATGACCAAGGAGTTTCAAGTATATCATCAAAAGAGTACGCCATATCATCCTCAAGAAAATGGAATAGTGGAAGCCTTTAATAAGATCCTAGAGAATGCACTGACAAAGATCTTAAATGTCAATAGGGACGATTAGGAATTGAAGATACCAGGAGTACTCTAGGCCTACAGGACTACATGTAAAAAATTGACAGGGAAGACACCATTCAGATTGGTGTATGGATAAGAAGCAATGGTGCCATTATAATTTTTGGTACCTAGTCTACTCATAGAAACAATTACTCACATGATAGAGCAAGGCGCAGTACAAGAAAGGATAAGTCAGTTGATGCTCATGGAAGAAGATAGGATTTTAGCAGGGTTTCACCAAGAGGTACAGAAAGAAAGGGAAAAAGCTTGGCGTGATAGACATATCAAAAGGAAAATTTTCAAGGAGGGATACCTAGTTTTGGTGTACTACAGTAAATCTCTTCAGCACCTAGAAAAACTCAAAATGCATTAGTTGGAACCATATGAAGTAAATATTTTCACAGATGGGGGAGATGTAAAATTGAAGGATTTGGGAGGAACAAAATGTAGAAGAATGATCAATGGGAGTCGACTGAAACTGTATAGGGACAGTCGACCTCCTAACACTTAGAAAGTTACGTCAAAAAAAGAAGGAGAAGAACACTGCACCTGAAAATAGAGGACGGTGTGCGACAACATGAGGGTTACTGCGCTAGACACCAGAAGACAACGAACAAAGAGAATAGAGTTAGCACGACAAAAATAAATTTCCACACGCACTAGCTAAACAACATACCATGCACTTGGAATACTTAAAATGTCGGAAGAAGGATCGACGATCAAAAAAAGGTGGAAATTGGAAAAATGACTGTCATGGAAAAAAGTTTCCAACTGGAAGCATATATGAAATTGAATGTCAAGTACTTTTGAATAAAATGCACATTAATCATGCCAACTGGCGACGACAAGGAAATTGAATGTCACGTGTGCGGGGAATACCAATTCATTTAAACCACAATGTGAGTATCTTCTCCGAGAAGCTTCACGACAATTGTTATATAAGGAAGGCACGCGGGTAACAGAACAGTCATTATGAAATCGTGAAACCACAGAGTGAGGGAGTGTACGGAGTAGAGAGCCAGTTAGAAAGAGATATAGAGAGAACTAGATCGATAGAAAGCAACCTTAACCACCATGGCACCACATAAGCTAGGTGTGTCGATCCAAGCCTGCAGAAGACCTCAAAGCCATCACAAAGCACCACGATAGCCATAGGGAATGGAACATGAACCCACACAGACTGTCGCATTCACCAACTTGGATGAAATTCCTACCCCCAATATGGAACCAGCGAGCCCTACAACTATGGTGGAGGAAATCCAACCAACATTACTGTTTGGCATGGACATTAGCATGCCAAAAATGGGATGGGGCTAGCAGGCCAAAGACAAAGGAAATCTTTCACTCCCTAAACACATTTAACAGGCCCTGAGGGTAAATGGGACAACCCCAAACTAGACAGAAGCGGTCGCGCCAGGATAGTCACACAGCAGAGCCAGAGAAACATCAGGAGGGGCTAGTAGAAGATGTTATCGTTCGACCAGAGGCATATGTCGATGACAAAACAAGGGAGGCTGGAACCTTGAGTCAGCCACCACAGCGATAGGGAAAACAACCCATAGAATTATCACCATGCAGACAGGATGCAATAACTATAGTCTTGCCGCACATACGAGAAGGGGTGAAGGCTACGCCTAACCTTCTGGGGTGCGTGGAAAAACTATGCTACTCGGATCATGATGTGGCTGACGTAGAAAAATTCCCTGAATTTTCAAGGAAGGTCTACCTTGATAGCATGGGTACAGGACCCTTCGGCGATCCAATTTTTCAACCAAAATAGTCGGCATTTAGACTGGCCAACACCGAGATTATAAACCTGTTGGATATCCCACATTTTGGAAGGGGCCGTGACGTAAACAACTGCATTAAGAATATGATGGAAGTCACCCACGAAGGGTATCTATGGGTGGAAGAGCATGTCTCTATATACGTGGAGCTAATTTATTATATTATAGGGCTTCCATATCGGGGGGCGAATCCCGCACAGTACCTTGACGACAAGACAAAGGAGAAGGCGTTAGCGGAGGAGATGAAAATTACATATGTCACAGAGAGAGGGTAGCGCAGAATTATCATCAAACGCATCAGCGATGCAACAACAAGGATAGCCAATAAAGTCATGGCTTGCAAGTTTCTCAGGAAGTGCCCCAAGGAGGAAGTCCCTGTCAGGGTCGTCATAGCGGCAACATAGTGCATGGAGGGCACTATTCTTAGCTGGGACCCATGTTTATTAAACCTATTCCTTGAGGACTGTAGAGACACGCAAGACCTAGGGAAAAAGTTTCACTACTCTTGGATACTCACCTTGATCTCCTTAATCGGATGGAGGGAGCCCCAATACACATACCTTTGTGAGTGGACCAGTCATTATTACGTAGCGTGGTACACATTGTTGGGGATCAATTTAGACCCCAAAGTCAGAAGTACAAATGCATTTTTGTTCGTGGAGTATTATAATGACCTCCAAGAAATCATTGACAACACTTAGCAAATTACCCCATAAGTGGTCGCACAATATCGAGACATCGCCAAATTCAAGGCGACCAGGCACATCGTATGAATCCAAGCATGAAGGCATCTCAAGAAGGAATGGATACAATTGTGATACTGCATCAAGGAAGAAGACGTAGAGATGGCAATCAAGGATTGGCACGATGACTGGAGAGTTCTAGTTCTGATTCAAGAGATGCCCACAGGTAAGGAGGTAGATGTAGGGCAAGATCAAACACCTGTCGAGGATAAAGTTACGCCCAAGAAGCCAAATCCAAGTCAGAAGCCAACACAACAAAATAAGGGGGATGTGCCAAAGAAAGGTACTTAGGCCGGGAAAAGGGACACTACCCAAGCACCAAAAGAACAAGAAAAAGGGGTTGCAACAACACTAACAATTGCATCGAGTGCTACCCCACAAGAACAAGGCCATACCAAGCGACTGATCATACACATTAGGGGTGCACGCAAAAAGACCAAGGTGCACAAGAAGCAACCAGAGTATACAATCATTATGGATGATGCAGACCTTGTGGTCGAAAGAGTCCACAACCGGGAAGTTGAGGCATTTGAAGATGCCCAACACCAAAGGGACCAAATTCAAGATGATTTGGCTGATAAAAGGTAGGTCCTAGAGCAAATCAGAGAAGCATAGGGGGAATACAAAGGAACAAGGTCATTCCCCGCAACATTAGAAGTAAGAGCGAAGGATGCACCAAGTGAACATGAGACGATCCATACAATAGCAAAGGCGAGCCCGACCTTCAACATTACACCCAGCATGCTACGCACATATGATATTGTAGACCAGACACCCTTGAAATATCTGGAACAGATACAGTTGGTAATGAACCGAATACCAACCAAGGTACTATACAAACTACACGTCAGTGTTGCGTAGGAGGTGCAATTGCATGCACGAACAGAAGCATTAGAGTTGCAGCATGCAAAGGAAAGCAAAGAGGAGTTGGAGTTGGTGCTCGAGCAAGTCAAGCTCGAGATCAGAGACAAGAAAGATCGTGCAGATAGGCTCGAGAAGGGAGTGGTTGTATCCTATGAGAGAATTCCAAAAAGCGTGCAAATAGCAGAGCCCACGACAATTTAGAAAATGTTGGATTACTTAGAGGGGGGGGGGTGGTGAATCAATAATGAGCAATTATACCAATTATTAATCCTTTAAACCAAAAAGTATATTATTTTACTTATTCAACAATGTGCTTATGTTTATCATCAATATCTTATTGTATCATAAGCATTAGCATTCATCAATGCATATTAAACAATAACAAACACATCCACAGAATGAACAATACACCAATATTTACGTGGAAACCCAATGCGGGAGAAAACTATAGAATGATTTTCTTATATGTCAAGAATTACATTCAAGGAAGCACCAACTTTCAATTCTCCAGCTACAACTGGAAGGAGGCTCCAACTCCCTAGTTTCTCAAGCTACAACCTAAGGGAAGCTCCAACTCCCTAATTCTTTGGCTACAACCAGAAGGAGACTACAACCCCCTATGTTCTTCGTCTATAATTGGAAGGTGGCTACACCCACCTATCCTTGCCACGTCCAACCACCCTGAAATATAAGTAGATTGATGGAACCACTATCACACTATCATTGTGAGATATGTTTTTGTAAACTTGTAACAATCAACCTGCACGAAACAACCTGTAACTACATGTACCATAAAACATGTAAACAACCTGTACCAATAACCTGTAAACAACATGTACCAATAATCTGTGCCAACATGTACCATGCATCAACCTGTACCTCAGCCTGTACCATAAAAAAGTTCATCAACCATGCAACAAACTTGTAAAACTAACCTATCACAACCTGTCCAAAAAACCTATCACAACAACCTGTGCCATCAATCTTATCAATAAAATCAGATCTACTCACCAAGATAACTCTTAACCATATTCACAATATCACCAAGATGTTCACCAACCAAGCATATCACAACAACTCATAATCATCACTAAGATCAATATGTGCTTCTAATAATATACCAAGACAAGTATGCTACATCATCCATAAACCATGTGTCAACAATACTACTAACAAGTACCTCCAACCATGTACCAAGTATGTACCAATCATGCATCGACTACTCATCAAATATGACTCATCAAGATGTACCAACATCATCAACTATACACCTTATGTATGTCCCAACTCATCAACTACTTGTCTCAACCATGTACCCAACATGTACCTAAACCATATATAAAATACATATAGCAATATAACCATAAAAATTTCTCTAGAAAGACATCAAACTATCCATAACCAAATACCATAAACCATTACACCAAACCATGTGCCACAAGCTCGTTGTTATACAACCTCTATCTGTAACATACCTCAACCAAAATCCCTCATCAATTTCATCATCCAAATCTAATTTGTAACTATGTAACATACCTACAAACCTCTCTTAACAAGAGACTAGCATTTTCATCAAATTTTACTTTAGTCTCACATGACTAGTTTTGGATTAGTCAACAACCCTAAATTGCAGTAATCATAACTATGTACATTTAATGAATAAAGGTCTAAAAATAGTACACAATGTTCTTCAGTGTCTTTTCTGCAATTTCTCCAGGTTTCGCTTCTTGGAACCTCCCATAAAAGGAGTTATAGAAAAAATGGCATACCTTGCTAAATTATGATTTATTCTAGAGATCGAACTTGATGATAATGCCTCACATGGAATATTTTTTGTATAGATCTAAAAATGGTACACAACATACTACAAACTGTACTATAACCAATACATTTGGTCTTACTTAATTGGGATCTGTTATGAATAATTTATGATGCTTTTACCCGAAACACTTGTTTTAGACTAGTTTCAGGACTAGCCACAAACCTTATTTTCCACAAAGTTTAAATCCCAAAATACAATGACCCACAAGATGAAATTTGTATCACAATTACTTGGGTATTTTTTCTAAATAGTCTCTAGATTTCGCTATCTGAATCATTCTAGAAAAATATTTATTGTGAAAATGGTGAGATGACCTGTAAATAACATACCTTAGAAAGCATCATCAAAAGAATTTATCCTCCCTTAAATTTTGGCCTTCTTTACTTCACCTTCCCTCTGAAATTCTCCTTATATCTCATTTGGTTACCTCATTAACTTGTATATATTCAATATGATCAAGTGTATTTGAATGAGAGACCCTTGCCTCTTATTTATACTTTCATTTAGCTTCCTCAAGGGGTTACCTTCTAATCATCTTAACCCACTTTATTTATTTTAGGGCTAACCCACTTCTAACCAATTGACCACTTAAATTAACCACTTTCCACAATTAGTAATTTATTCATTAACATTATTATATAAATAATTTTACCTTCTAATCATCTTAATCGACTTTCCTTATTTTAGGGCTAACCCACTTCTAACCACTTGTCCACTTAACTTAACCACTTTCCACAATTAGTAAGTTCTGGATTAACTTTATTATTTAAATAATTTATTTTTCATCCACTTTGACTTATAGTACACTCATCACTTCACTTTATTATTTAAATAAGTTCTTCTTTGTAGCCACTTTGACTGCTTTGACCTTTTGGGGCTTCTAGATTACTCATGATGGTTCTCCAACTTCATGTGGCCATAACTCTCTAACTGTGAGGAGTTATGTGATGTTCCACATACCATCAGAAATGGCATGAAATGTACTATCCATATAGAATAGTATTACCTATAAATTCATTGATATTCATGCCCTTATACCTCAAACAAACTTGGGTCCCTTACCCATACCTTTGTGCTACCAGAATTTGCTACCGGACTTTCTTCAAAGGTTGACATCAATCACTAAGGGTTGAAATAAATCTAAAATATCACTCTCAAATGGTTGACATCAATGAAAACCAACTATACATTAACCTAAGAAAATTGTCTGACAATCTCCCCCTTTGGCATTGATGGCAACACCAACATTGATGGAAACACTTAGTCATGATAAAATTCATGATTATACTCATCATCAATGTTTCTATCTCTCCGCCTTTGACATCAATGGAAAACGGTATCTCCCTTTGGGGCTACTCCCCTTGACTAAACTCTCCTTGGGATTGCTCCCCCTGTCTACATGCCTTTTATTTTTCTTTTTGTTTATAAGCCTCTAATTACTCTCTCTCCCTTCATATGAATAATATCTCCCCCTTTGACAAAGGGTATCACTCTGATACAACACTGAAGTCATATTTCTCATTCTTTCCTTGTGACAATCTCTCCCCCTTGAAACATGCCTATGTTCTCTCTCTCCAAGCATCTAACTCTCTCTCTTGCATCTGATGAATCTCTTCCTATGGAATCATACCTCTATTCTTACCTCTTTGTCTGACAACTTATCTGAATGATATTTTTACTTATATTTTTGGTTCTGTTTCTCTCTCTTGACTTCTCTGCAATATGTTGTGTAGAAAAAATATAAGTCTTCCTGTACCTGTTGCCTTTTGGAGTTATTTTCCATTGGTTCTTTCTTGTGTAATCAACTGACATATATGAAAATCATTCAAGAATAAGAATTCAAATATTCATGTGTAATTATCATCCATTATGATAATTTTCCTTTGTCTCTGAGCCACTCTCTAAACCAATCTATGAATCCATGCTCTCATCCACTATCATATATCTTTCCAAAAATGCTAAGTGTTCTTACGAATCCATATGTTTCCATATTTTCCAAGAATATTCTACACAACTTTCCATAATGTTGACTCATCTATCACTGTACTATCATGAAGTATTCACTACTACAATTGATTAATCTATCATATTGTACTTCTTCTAACTAACTGCTCTGAATCTGTCTACTCAAACTCTCCAAACTACTCAAAGGATGGTTTTTTGTTCTATCTCAGCTACCACATAGACTCCCCATGTCTAATATTCATATTACCTAGGAGTCTCTAAGTCGAATGTCTAAGAACAATTCCTACTCCGATGCCTATTCATCATCATCTTCATTGGTAGATTCATCATCTCTCTGAGCTCTGACTTCTTTCTTTCTATCTCTGGATTCATATTTCACTACAATACCTGAAAGTACAATCTCTTGAACCTATTCCTTATTTAACTATCCTTCTTTTCTTTCATTTATTTTCCAAACCTTTTTGTATCTGTCATATTTCTTCTTCTCTGTAGATTTTTCTTCATCTCGTTTTATTGCCAATCTTGCAATCTATGGGACATGGTCTTTGTTCACATGTTCTTCCTGTTTTCTTATCCATACTTTCTTATATCTAGTATCAGTGTTCTCTTTCATGAAAATATTGATCATTCTTCTACAATCATGAGCTATGTGTCCATAGTTATGATATTTGTAACATTCAATGTTACGTGGGGCCACATAGGCATTTCTTGCTTGAAAATTTGTTTTATAATCCTTACAATATGCAACCTTATGTCCAAAGTTAGTACAATAAAAACAATGACCATCAAATAAATTTACATACCTAAGAGTAAATGATCTTCTTTCTATTGTAGTCCTTCTGAATTTATGCCTTGACTAATCATGATCATGATTGAATCTTCTTTGTGGCTTGAACATGGATGGTCTTCTTGAAGATGTATCTTTATTAGTTTTCTTAGATTCTCGTTGACCATTATTCCTTCCATTGAGTACTTCTGCATAACTCTTGTTCTTTTCTTCATTCTTCTTTTCTAGCAATCTAGAGTGCTTCTCTTCATTCTCTATTGTTGATGTAAACTTTTATATCTCTTCAACATTCTTGTTGAGCTTGACGATTTTGAATCTTAGTGTGACAAATTCTTCTTCAAGCTTCTCAACCTCTTCTTCTTTCTTCATTATCTGAGACTTCATGACCTCTTATGTTCTCTTTGCTTCTTCAAGTTGGAATTTTAATGTAATTATTTCTTCTTTGAGTCTTCTCTCTTCTTGACCAAACTCCTCCTCAAGTTGGTTTAAGTCATCGGTTCTTTCCTTGAGATTTTTCGTCAATATATTTTCTCTCTTTTTTGCTTCTTCCTTTTGTGTTGCTATGTTGGCTTCTAAACATTTCTTTTGATATTCTAGAGTTTCTTCAATTCTTATGGCCTCTTCTAGCTGAGCTCTTAAATTCTTGATGACCTGTTGAGCATTTTTGGAACCTTGAACACTTTCCTTTTGCTTCATCCATTCTTTCTTGGATGACTTGTTTTCTTCTCTTTCTTTCTTTAGATATTCAATTTCACTAATCAATTTTTCTATGTAATCAACTTCTTCTTCATACTCTTCCTCTTCTAAATCAGTTTGACATCATGAACATCTTTCTTCTTGTTACGTACCTACATCTTCTTTGGCATTTTTTGATTCTGTGATGGGTGAAGAATATACATTATGTAACTTATCCCAAAGTTCTTCGGCTGATGAACATTTACCAACCTTTTCACTTATTGGATTAGGTAATCCTTCCCAGATGAAATCCATTGCTATTTTGTTGTTCTTCCTCAATTCCTTCTTGGCTGCAGTATTTTCCCTTTTTGAACTATCATATCCTATAGCAACTAATTTCCGAATGTCATACCCCTATGCCTTTAAAAATACTTTCTTCCTTCCACTCCATATCTCATAATTTAAACCATTCTGACTATCAAATAATGGTACTCCATTCTCAGAATAATCCATGATCTCCTTTCAGTGGTTAAATCGTTTCCTGGCGAAACTTGTTATGTTGCCAATTGTTGGATTACAGAGAGGGGGGTGAATCAGTAATGAGAAATTATACCAATTATTAATCCTTTAAACCATAAATTATATTCTTTTACTTATTCAACCAAGTTCATTTGTTCATGATCAATATCTTATTGTATCATAAGCATTAATATTCATCAATGCATAATAAACAATAACAAACAAATCCACACAATGCACAATACACCAATATTTACGTGGAAACCCAATGCGGGAGAAAAACACAAAATTATTTTCTTATATGTCAAGAATTACATTCAAGGAAGCACCAACTTCCAATTCTCCAGCTACAACTGGAAGGAGGCTCCAACCCCCTAGTTTCTTAGGCTACAACTTGAGGGAAGCTCCAACTCTCCAATTCTTTGGCAATAACCAGAAGGAGGCTACAACCCTCTATGTTCTCCAACTAAAACCAAGAGGTGGCTACAACCACCTATTCTTGCCCCATCCAACTGCCCTAAAATATAAGTATAATGATGGAACCACTATCACACTATCACTGTGAGATATACTATTGTAAACTTGTACCAATCAACCTACATGAAACAACCTATAACAACCTGTACCATAAAACCTGTAATCAACCTATACCAATAACCTGTAAACAACATGTACCAATAACCTGTGCCAACATGTACCATGCATCAACCTCTACCATAAAAAAGTGCATCAACCATGCACCAAACCTATACAAATAACATGTCACAACAACCTATCCAAACAATCCATCACAACAACTTGTCTCATCAATCTTATTAATCAAATCATATATACTCACCAAGATCAATCACCGAGATAACTCTCAACCATATGCACAATTTCACCAATATGTGCATCAATCAAGAATATCAAAACAACTCATAATCATCACTAAGATCAATATGTGATTCTAATAATATACCAAGACAATTATGATACATCATACATAAACATGTGTCAACAATACTACTAACAAGTGTCTCCAACCATGTACCAACTATGTACCAATCATGCATTGACTACTCATCAACTATGACTCATCAAGATGTACCAACATCATCAAATATACACCTCATGTATGTGCCAACTCATCAACTACTTGTCTAAACCATGTACCCAACATGTACCTCAATCATATATCAAATACATATACCACTATAACCATCCAAATTTGTCTAGAAATATATTACACTATCCATAACCAAACACCATAAACCATTACATCAAACCATGTGCCACAACCTCACTGTTATACAACCTCTTTCTGTAACATACCTCAACCAAAATACCTCATAAATCTCATCATCCAAATCTTATTTGTAACTCTGTAACAGACCTGGTGTATATGATCACATACCTTCAAACCTTTCTTAACAAGAGACTAACATTTTCATCAAATTTTACTTTAGTCTCACATGACTAGTTTTGGATTAGTCAACAACCCTAACTTGCAATAATCATAACTATGTACATGTAATGAATAAAGTTATAAAACAAGTACATAATGTTCTTCAGTGTCTTGTTTTCAATTTCTCCAGGTTTCACTTCTTGGAACTTCTCAGAAAAGGAGTTATAGCAAAATTGGCATACCTTGCTAAATTTTGGCTTATTCTAGAAATCGAACTTGTAGAGAATTCCCCGCAAGGAATATTTGTTGTATAGATATGAAAATGGTACACAACATACTACAGACTATACTCTAACCAATACATTTGTTCTTACTTAATTTGGATGTGTTATGAAGAAGTTATGACATTTTTACCCGAAACACTTGTTTTAGACTAGTTTCAAGACTAGCCACAAACCCTATTTTCCACAGAGTGTAACTCCCAAAATACAATGACCCACAAGATGAAATTTGTATCATAATTACTTGGATATGTTTTATAAAATCTCTCCATATTTTGTTGTCTGAATCGTTCTAGAAAAAAGTTATTTTGAAAATGGTGAGATGACCTGTAAATAACATACCTTAGAAAGCATCATCAAAAGAATTTATCCTCCCTTGAATTTCGACCTTCTTTACTTCACCTTCCCTCTAAAATTTTCCTTAGATCTCCTTTGGTTACGTATCTGNTCTTTACTTCACCTTCCCTCTAAAATTTGCCTTAGATCTCCTTTGGTTACGTATCTGAATGAGAGACCCTTGCCTCTTATTTATACTTTCATGTAGCTTCCTCAAGGGGTTACCTTCTAATCATCTTAACCCACTTTCCTTATTTTAGGGATAACCCACTTCTAACCACTTGTCCACTTAACTTAACCACTTTCCACAATTAGTAAGTTCTCCTTTAACTTTATTATTTAAATAATTTTACCTTCTAATAATCTTATCCCACTTTCCTTATTTTAGGGATAACCCACTTCTAACCACTTGTCCACTTAACTTAACCACTTTCCACAATTAGTAAGTTTTGGATTAACTTTATTATTTAAATAATTTATTTTGCATCCACTTTGACTTATAGTACACTCATCACTTCACTTTATTGTTTAAATAATTTCTTCTTTTGAACCACTTTGACTACTTTGACCTTTTGGGGCTTCTAGATGACTCATAAAGGTTCTCCAACTTCACATGGCCATAACTCTCTAACCGTGAGGAGTTATGTGACGTTCCACATACCACCAGAAATGGAATGACATGTAATGTCCATATAGAATAGTATTACCTATAAATTCATTGATATGTGTGCCCTTATACATCAAACAAAATTGGGTCCCTTACCCATACCTTTGTGCTACCTGAATTTAATACCAGACTTTCTTCAAGGGTTGACATGAATCACTAAGGGTTGACATCCATCTACAATATCACTCTCCAATGGTTGACATCAATGACAACCAAAAATTCATACTAAGTGTCCATCAACCTAAGCCAATTGTCTAACAACAAATTGATCATATTGTGCAAACAATTGATCAATACAGGCAGGAGATCGAGAACCTCTAGGAACAACTCATTCCTACCACTCCCCCAAAGGTGAGGGAACAAAGGAAGCAAGAAGCATTCAAATAGATGGATAAAATAGAATGACAAGTCAATGCAGTAGGCGACTTGTTTGATAGGTAAGCACAGCTATGGACAAAGCTAGAAGAAGATCAACAGGTCCAACACTAGGACAAGGAAGGGAAAAAGATAAGCGCAACCATCCAGGATCTCAAGCAGAGGCCAAAAATGATGAAGATCATCGAGCACCTCAAAGGAATGTAGGACATGAAGAAGTTGCAAGCAGAGCTAGTAGTTGCACAGACACAGAAGAAACACCGACAAGCTCAAATGAAACCTCTCCAATAGCTAGTCCCAGAGGTCATTGCGCAGGACCAGGAGGCAGAGAAGAACATGGAAAAAACAGAGGCAAACTGAGAAGAAATGATCAGGGAATAAATCACAACACACATGTTATATGCGCTCAAACAAAATACCGTGCAAGCTCAAGAACAAGGAAGGGAACTCGCATACAAGTTCCACGCTCTAGCAGGAGTTGTTGAAGAAGCGTACAAAGCATAGGTGGCTTGGGACGAGCCACATGTTAGTGTTGGGGGCTTGTTGGATGTAGACCCATTCTGGGGAAAGGGATATTTTTGGGGAGAGAAGCACAAAGGGAAGAAAAGAAAACTGGAAGGAGAAGAAGCACGTGCGAGGAAAGCATGTGAGGCACAGATGCAAGGGAGACCTAATTACATTAGGGTTAGGGTTTTTGCAATATAATGTAATGGCTGATGAGCCAAGAATATATATATATGTAGTGCCTAGATAATATGGGGAGGAGAAGGGAGAGAGATAGAGGATAGAAGAGGGACCTAAGGGGGTACCTGAGTTAGATAGATGTAGAAAGAGATCAATAGTACCTATGAGGTAGAGAGAGTCAGGAAGTTGTAAGGGTTGTAAGGACTGCAACATTTTGTAAGGTGGTGAGCTAGGGGACAACTGAGAAACTCGATCCCAAGGGTTATATCATAGGTTGAGGAGCTTGGTGCGATCTAGGCAGCCTCACAGGGATCTGAAAGCCTGTTGATATTGTAAGATCCATGACTGTAACCACGCGCGGCATGATATATTGGTGAGACATAATAAAGAGCCTGAGATCCAAATCTTTGTGGACATAGGCTAGGGGGTGAACCACGGTAAATATTGTGTTGTGTGACTAAATGTGTGTATATCTATTGTTGTTAATGATCAAATGCTAGATAAATGAATGAATGAACTAGTTAGATATGATACTCCGCATGCATGCATAATAATGATTGTTTAAATCAAGAAGTTAGACTAAATGAATAAAGATCGCAAGGTACAATCACATATATCCACTCATTCTCGGGCTACAAGCATCTGAGTATTGCAGCCACTGATAGAGCTATCTCGGGTGATACTGCGCAATACACCCTGTATGTTACGTTTCCTTCTGGTTTACCAAGGGGGGCGATAGTTTTAGAGGGTTTTTGTTGGAATATTGTTAAATTTGAACCTGCGTCAACCTATGACAGTAAGGTAAGATCATAGTAGATAACTGATAAGGAAACAAAACCTAACAGATGGACTTCATACATATGGATATTTATTTACTATGGGGGATATAGATCAGATATAAAATTATTTTTCAGAAGAAACCTATGTATCCTCCCACCACTCCATTCCCCCTTACCTTCATTGTGATGAAAAAGAGACATATTGTGTTGTATATTCAAGTTCAGATTTTTCTACGGCTTCCCAAGAGGAAGATTTTTCATTTGATAATGGGACACTTTGGGTAACACCAATGGTTATGTCAGGCTCTCATTATCCTATCTCATCTTTTCAATCACAAGAAATGAAGGAGGGAGGTATGGAAAAAAATTTAAATGCAGATCATTTTGTCAATGATGAAAAGATGGACACTCATGAAATGAATTCTTCCCCACCCATCGATAATTTGAAATTGATTTATATTGTTTTGGATTGTCCTGATGTTTCTAATTCTCCTAGTTAAAGTGACATAGAACGAGATTGTTTTCATATTGTTGATAGGTCATTTATTGAAGCCTATTTTTCTAATGATTCTTATGAATTGCTTCTCTTTTCTAACCATGAATATGATTTGGAAGATATTTCAAATTCTCATATGGTGTAGGATAAAGACATTCCTATTGGTTTTTTCACTTCAGGAGAAGAAATAAACATGCAGGAGATACATCTTCTATCTCAACAATCTACTTTTAACTTGGAAGAGGAAAACCAACCATCTTTAGAAAGAAAGTGTTAATTGTGAAACCACACCTAATGCAGATCCCACTGATTCACAAGAAATCACTCATTTTCTTAAGGAGGAGGAACTGCCACTCAGGGAGTCACTTTCTAAAATTGTTTAGGGTTATAGAGAAGATTTTAATGCTCTTAATTCTTCCACTTATTACCACTTGTATCCCGATCTTTTTAATTGTTTAAATTTGCAGGGAGATACTCATGTTCCTAATAAAATAGACTCAATGGAGCCAACTCCTTTTGAATTACTTTATGGTGGTGATGCGCATTTGGAATATAGAGAGGATAATTCCTCTCCCCATGAACTAATTATAACAAAATCTTATCATCCTTTTTCATGGGATGAAGAGAATTATGTAGAAAATGAGTATCAAAGGGTGTCTTCTCATACCATTGAGTATCAATGAGTACCATTGTTTCTAAATTATCTCTCAAACCATGGTTCGTACTAACCCATGCATATCATATGATCTCACTAGTCTATCTCAAGTAGTTAGTTACTTTAAGTGTGAGTCTAGGGAGGCTTGCCAAGATAATGAGGCACTTCGGTCTATGCTGATGGTTATTTCAGGACCTCAGTATTTTGGTTTGTCTTAAGGGATAAACAACTTTGTTAGCACATATATTCTCTCACCAAGCACACTTTATACCAATTCTATGCATTATTCTCATTTGGTATGTTACTTTCCATCGAATTTGTTCCATCAATTCTATGATAGAAGTGCAAGATTTTACAATAGAATTGAAGCATGGTTGGAGAGATCTTACTTGGAACAATTTCCCATGAATTATCGTTTTCATATATTTAATATGGTGAATAGATTTTATCATGCTTTAATTTTTCCTACTTTTAGTCTATTCCTATTCCAAGCTTTGTCACTAATCCTTTGTTTTGAACATATGTATGCAAGCTTGGGATAACTTGGATGGATAAATTGGAATTACAAATTTACATAGCTCATTGTCCATCCATTAAGTAGCATAATATACGAGTATAATAGAATAATTTAGTGTCTTTCCCTTGCATATTTTAGCTTTACTTCCTATTTTTTTAATTAGTTCTATGTTTTCCTTTTCTTTTATTTACTGTTGGCTGCTAAATAAATGAATTATTAGCAAATATGGAAAGACGTAGAAGGATTTCCCAATAAATTTTCCCTTCGATGGATTTTGAATTTAATTTGATGTGGGGGAAATTTACTTCATTTCATTCTCGAATTTTTCTATGTGTTGGGAAATTGTGAGATCACTGATTTTTATGCATGATCACCATGTCAAATCATTTCCAATGCATTGTGGAATCTTGCAAGTAGGATATTTTAAATTAAGACACTATTCATTCCCTCTTGTAATGAAAATAAACACTCAAATTTTTCATATATTCACATCTACATGATTCTAATGGGAAAGTTTTCTTGAATGATATCCTTTTTAAGTTCTTATTTCGATGTCCCATACAAATTGAATCTAAATCATGAGTATTAAAACTCTTCCCATCTAAAAAGGGACATACATATCATGGGGTATAAAAAGGGTCATCTAGCAAAAACAAGTTTTTGTTTGTTTATTGGGAAGATGTACTGGGAGGGGGGTTAAATTAAATGATCTTGAAAGGCATTTATCAATATCTAGTTAAATTAGGGGTATTCTTTAATATTCCAGGAATGCATGTTCTATGTCACAAGTTCATTGAGCAAAGACCTAAGGGAAAAAGATGAGAAACATTAAAAATTTACCTAGATATAGATAAGCACTAGTTGATATGGAGGATAAATTCAAAAGTAATGCAAAAGAACCCAAAATATGTGATCTCAGATCCAAATGGTTAATTTTTCGTTGATGAGGCATAATCCTTTTATATATTTACATAGCTCCAAGTATTTATTGCCTGACAAGGTAAAAATTATAATCTAATGATGTAGATATCTCACAACTATAAAGAAATACTACTTAAATGCATATGCATGCAACATAAGGAAAAAAATATATGCTTCCTAACAAACTAGTAACTAGCATCACACAACTCAATGCCAAGTAGCACAACAATCTAGGAAAACTAACTAGTGATTAGGGTGTTGCACACTCCTTGACTAGTTTTAATTTCCTTGACTAGGTGTGTTCTCCTTGGCTAGATACATTCTTCATCAAGGGATTAATGAGGTTTGTTTGTAACACATGGAAAATTTTCAAACTTGATAGTTGTTTCAAATGCATACACATTATAAATGTGCGTTGTGACATTAGAAGATGATTTTTTCTTCATCTTGTGTCGGTTTTCCATGGTAAAAGGTCTAAACATTTTTTTTATGCAGTATAACTAATGAGTTTTTTTCTACAAATCTAAATTTTTGTTTTGGATAATACTTTCTTTAATAATTGAAGTGCACTAGTTTAGATCATGGAAAGTCTAAGAATAAAAGAGATAACTCCTTGATGATGAGAACCTCATCTTCAAGAATAAAAAAGATATCTCCTTGATGATGAGAACCTCATCTTCAATTGATTTTATTGTCTATCATAAAATACACTATTTAAGGGGACTTTTAAATCTCCATGTATAATTATAATGGGGATATGCTAGTTTTTAAGCATGTGGGAGTAAAAAGAATCCAATCCTTTGTACATTACTAGAGGATTGCGAAAAATATGACACCATTTTTCCTTATTGATACATCGTTGGAAATAAAATCAGCATTGTTTATGCTATCCATTAATTATTTTGAAGTCAACAAATTGAAAAAATATGGGCATTGCTTACATTTCCTATTTTATTTTCAATCATGTATGGATGTATAATATTCAATACTTTGATAATCACCAAAGGATTGAAATAAAATATGGTAACATTTTTAATTTTGTTACATGGTTGAAAACAAAACTAACAACATAATTGTTATTGGTTGGTTATTTTTAACTAAAATAATTTTTTTTAAAAGGGGCAACATTTATATTGAGCTTTTTATTTCAACCATGTATCAAGAAACAATTCTAAAATCTTGTATGATTTTTGCTTCTGGTAAATGGTTAGAATAACACATGAAGCATAAATATTTTTTATTGATAAAATTTAAAGAAAACATTTAAAACTCCAATAGCCTAAATTTTGTTGGTTGATAAGAATAACAATATTTAAAATTTGATTATATTAATTTTACAATTTATTTAAAAAAAGAAAAAACCAACCTCTCCCTGTAAATTTACCTCTCTCTAAGATGACATCATGTAGATGATGTATTAGCTCGATCATGTAGTCAATGTATGGAGGTTGGATGGAGCAATGGATAGATAGGGTGTTTGTAAACATGGAAACAAGAAACAAGGTCATTGTAGTTGGTCTAAGAATTTTTATAAAATTAAAATAGATGAATTGAGGTAATAACTCTTGATTGAGGTTTGGACCTCGATCAAGTTTTAATTAACCCTACTCAATACCTCAAATGATTATCTATTGGATCTGAATCATCCAACATCTTGTTTAAGTGCCTGATCAAGGTCTTTAAACCTYGATCCAATGCTCAAAAAATACTTCAACCAAGGCTTTGTATAGATCATTTTCAATTGCATCCCCCAAAAATGTGACACATGTTTATGGATTCACCCTATAACTAATTTATAAAATTATTGAAATCATTTAGGTGATCAATCACCATATTAACATCCGTCATCTTATGGTCATATAACTTCTTCCTTATGAATATCAATTTCATGAGAGACTTGGATTCATATAACCTCCAAGGTTATCCTAAAGCTCCTTATTTAGACCATCACCTAAAACATTCATCGACACCAAATTAGACAAGTTTATGCTAATCAATGAAATGACATTATCACTCATTTTGTCCCAATCCTCCCACTCCATAGTTTGAACTTTTTGACTTTTATGATGGCATGCTTCAATTTCCAAAGGTCAAAGTTGTGGGAAATAAAAATTTTGATCCCTAACTTGTTATATCAAATTTATACTACAAAAATCCATGTAGCCTCCCACTAAGGATTAAATAAGTCTATAACACGCTACATTAAAGATCCATAGTCATCGGAAACTTCATATCTACCACCATAGGTGCAACAATCTCCACATGGATTTACAATGAATAACATAATTTTTAATACACCAACTTTCTTGCAACTCCTCCAAAATAACACTCTGGACATGATCTCGATTTTTCTTAATTTGACATGAAAGCCACCCAAAAATTCTATGATATTCATTATTCGGTAGTGTGGAGAGATGAACAATGTGCATAAACATTATCAACATAAATTATCCATAAGAAAAGATATCTTGACATTAATGTCTAAATACAATGCTAATGACAAGATGAAAAGGAGAAAAATGAAAACAAAGATTTAAATTATTCATGAAACACAAAGAATCCCAATACATACAAAATTCCATTGAGAAAACAATATGATCTCCCATTGATTCTTACATTATATATAATACATGAAACACTAATAAAAATGAATATATATACATATCTAACTATAGAAGGGATAATAGTTATGCACCTAAATTGTATATCTTATATCCATTGCTCTTCCATACTCATATGACACATAATATAATAGTTACATCCAACACAATCACTAGATTCTCACTTGACATCCACACTCACACTCACATGTATGAGTTGATACAACATTAACTTACATATTAAGAAATGAGGCTCCTTATTAATATCAACCATTATTGAAAATTAATTGAAAAATTGTCCAATAATCCATCACAATTCTTCATATTCATTGATTTTTCACACTCAAATGATATCATATAATTAAATCTAATTTTATGCATTAGATAAAGAAAAAAACATTGAATTGTTTTTGTTTTTCTATCACATGTACACATTTCAATATAAATCATTATATGATATTCATTTATCAAGTCCATTCATTATATACGCATAATTCATTGTCTATTTGAAAACGTTACAGCTTGCTGGGTTTGACTGAAGTTTCTCTCTTATATACAATATTTGATTATCCCACGAATCCATGCACATCCTCAACTTTATCTCTAATAATTGGCACTATACAAATCAAGTAATTGACATTCCTTAAGTTTTCTACACAATTTTAGAATAACATATGTCATATGCAAAGGCCTTTACCACTTGACATCAAGTGTTATTGTTTGGAGGCTAGCGACCGCTTTGATGATGAGAAATTCATAGCAATATAATGAATGTTATGCACACTTATATATATAAACTTCTAATGTATCTTCAAATCTAATAATATGAATGCCAATGTATATAACATTAATTTCAAATCTAATAATATTTATGGTAATGTACATTACATTAATTACACTATTATAAAATATATAATTTTACTTATTATTAAACTCAATTTAAGATATGAATGCCAATGTATATAACATTAATTTCAAATCTAATAATATTTATGGTAATGTACATTACATTAATTACACTATTATAAAATATATAATTTTACTTATTATTAAACTCAATTTAAGAATTTTAAGATATTAGAATCTAGAAAATAACAAATATATAACTTTAAAAAAAAATCATTTTAATTAATCACTAAACAACACCTATTTCAATGAGAGATATATATGTTAGTAAATTATTTATACTATAATCCCTTGATATCACCATTACTTTCATATCATGAAACGTTTCTCGTCCTATCATGTGCCATTGTACGTTTCATTTGGATGGCCTCTTATCATTCCACCTTTATACTTTGACTTGGAAACTTTGTTAATGTTTTTTAGTTTCGTAGACATCATTGGTGCTCTTTTTGTTAAAAAGTCAACACGTCTACTAAATTTTGTAACTACCAGATATTCGTCGGCAGAGTTTTGTTTTGTTGCGCAGAATTTTTGCTTAAAGAAATACATTGAGTGCGTTCTTATTAGAGATGACAAATAAGAAGCACTTCATCTCACTTCATCTAAGCATTGATAGGGGAGATATTTCGAAAGAAAAGTTGATATTCAAAATGATTAGAAATGACCAAAGTACAGAAATTGAATTTATATTAGGTTGAAAGTATGTTGCACCATTGTGTAGTAGTTGAAATAGTGATTGTCATGGCAATAATCGTTGGACAATATGTTATTCAGATAGAACATGCGTTCATTTAAAAGAAACTGGTTTGTTTTTTTTCTTCGTTTGAAAAGTGTGATATGTGTTGTGAATGTTATTCCAAATGTGAATGGATTATAACTTTTGGACCAATATTAAAAGGATATTGTTGAAAATTTCCCCGATATACAAGTCACCAATCGATGTCTCGCCATCACCACGTTCTTCATGTTGATAGATTTAAACCTTACGACATCATTCTTACGCCACCAATCGATTGGTGGCGTAAGAAATATCAAAAGGCTGAAAATTTCCCCAGTATTCAAGTCACCAATCGATGTATCGCCATCATCACGTTCTTCATGTTGGCAGATGTAAACCTTACTGCGTCATTCTTACGCACCGGCTTTCGTTCCGCATTTTGGGTCATTAGAAATTTACTCTGAATTCTTATTTACACGAGTCTTTCTACTTATCCAATTTCAATGCGTTGAGCACAATGGATAAGTTAACAATTCGACAAAACTCCAGTCCTATGGATGTCTGTTGAGCGTAGATATAGGCTCAAAAATATTGGCTTCGTAGCTTCAAATTCAGAGTAATAGTTTTAATAACATATGTTAGCTATGCAATTCCATCCTGAAATTAATTTGATAGGTGGTGCCTGCAGATACGGTCATTTGTATAGCCAAGGGTATGGAACGAACACCGTAGCTCTGAGCACAGCGCTTCTCAACATTGGAGTTACTTACGGAGCCTGCTACAAAATGAAATGCAACAACCAGTCCAACCCTCAGTGGTGTCTATCGGGCACTGTGAAAGTTAATGCTACTAACCTCTGCCCCTTTAACTCTGCGCTTCGCGATGGCAATGGATTATGATACAAACACCTCTCCAATGTTGGAATGTGACAACCAATTCACGGTTGTTTTCAACATTCTTGGGTTTTAGTTAAAACTAATTAGCAAGAATAGGGTATCATTCAATGTATTCAGTTTTATGTAACTGAAGGAGGAGTTGTATAAATGTGAATGTCTTAAGAGTTATTTGAGAGTAAGGGCTTCAAGCCCTCTCCTGGGTTGCTCGGTTGCCTAAAGCTAAATGTAATCTCCTGTTCCTGATAATAAAATGATGCTGCCATTATCCCATTATCCCGTGGATGTTTCTCTCACCCTAAAGGTTTTACCACGTAAATAGCTTGTTTCCTGTGTGACTGTTTTCTGTGCATGTTTGTGCTGTAAATTAATTTCTGTAGGTTATAGAATAAAACAAGTGGTATCAGAGCTTCGAGGTGAGAGATTTCCCTGACGGAGGTGAGAGATTTTTGTGCCGGAGGTGAGAGATTTCTCTGTCGGTGTGTCAAGTTGTAGAACGAAATTTCTCTACAGTAGTTTCATAGAGACGGATCTGGATCGAGAGTTTTTCCTCGGCGTGTGGAGGACGTCAGGGTTCTTGTCTGAGAATCGGCCGGTGCAGACTCTACGGTCAATTCTGAGTTGATTGGAACAGGCATACTGTGGCACCATCGTTTAATAATATATGCACATACCAGACCGCGATAAGTGTAATTGGCTGAAGGAAAAGATTGAGACAGTGGATCACAGCGCATGGATGAGTCATGGGATAATTTTTTCCGCAATTTTGTTGGGCTGGCATCAATGTCCTCGGGCATCTCCAGGCAGACGATCTAGGAAGAAGGAACCGGGCGAGTGGTGGCCTGCCTCCCCATTGTGCCTGTCGAGAAAATTAAAAACGCAATCTACAGGGCCAGAATGACGGGTAGGAGAGGCTCAGATACCTGGGGTTTTTCCAGGATGCCGCTCAGAAGGCCACAGCGGTTTATGCTATGGAGGGAGATGTTAAGGTTCTTGTCACGCTCGTCTACCAGAAGTTCGAGGGAAAGCCTTTCGAGATTCTCCAATTCGCCGATAAAAAGGTGGGTAATGTGACCAATAAGATTGACAGTTGTGTGCCCCCAGCACTGAAGTCACAGACTTGTGAATTTTTTGTTTTGGCGGCAAAAAGGGCACCCGAAGTTGCCAGGTCCGTATTGACCGAAGTTCGACAAGTCGGGATAGTGGAAAAGATCAAGGAAGTGGCGAAGATTTTGTATGCCAAATCTGAACCCTTGGCCAAGAACTTGTATAACAAGTATGAGCCTCTTGCAGAGAAATGGAGCCAGGCATGGTGGGCCAAACTTCCATTGCACATGTCTTACCTCGCAGATGTATTGCTTCCCGACGATGCGAAGATTGGAACCTGGATCTGGTGGAAGGTCGTGAAGGGGTCGACAACATTTTTTGTGGAGTTGGCAAGGGCTCCAAGTAAGGGCCATGGACAAGTAGATGTGCTCTGGAGCTCTTTGGTAGTTGATGAACACAACAGTGCCACTGCAGATGATGGATTTTTTTTTTGTTTTCCAGATCAGATCAATCTTGGTGTAGACAGAGCAGCTAAAGAAAATCCCTGCATTGAGGCCAAGAGGTCGAAGGGAGTTGACTTTCGAAAAATGGGAGCTGACAGCTTGGAGCTGTTTGTTGACCAACGTCTGTGAAATCAATTTCATGTCCAAGAAGTGGAACATGACAAATTGTTCCAGAGCTAATTGTTAAGAGAGCGTGAAGACAAGTCAAGAATAAAACTGTATCGAAGGGAGAGCTGCCATTTGCAATTTTCATTGAATGGAGGTGCCAGTGTGTATTAAGTGATAAAGAAATCTGCATAGGAGAGCACCCACGTGGAGGATAGGAGCACCAAATCTCCTGCCTATAAAACGTTGATGTGGGGGAATTGTAATTCCAGGGCTTCTCTCACCAGCGCTGTGCAAAGATGAGATCTTGTTGAGACCAAAAAGGATGGACAATGTGTGGAGATGGAGCATGGACTGGATGTGAGGTCTAGACCAGTTTTTCACACATGTGAGGTCTAGACAGTGTTGGAGGTGCACGCGCAAAGAGGTAGCCGTGATCAACCGAGGACAAAAATGACAAAACGGGAAGAAGGTAATGGTTAAGTTAACATATGAACATTTTATTTTTTTGTGAAGTTGTAAATGTAAAATTTTGCATGTAATTGGGCATATGGTTGTAAGACCTGAATAGGCATGCTTACCCCTTGTATTTCGCCCATAAATTCTAGACGTAGGATTAGGTGATAGTGGGTTGGTTTCGGGTCAGTCCATGATATTGCATGTAACGAAGCTTGTTCAAAGGCTTGGGGAACTCTACAAAAATTGGCCTGGAGGTGAGCGGTGAAAGCTTACTTGGCCGAATTTGGTCAAGGGGATGTTCATGTTAAGGTGGAGCATAGAGATTCCATTGAAAGTTTCCTTGAACTGGTGACAAGCTCACTTGGCTAGCTTCGTCTGTTTTTTGGCGAAGGTCTCGAACACAATGTTCGAGGTGGAGCATTGAAGTTGCTCAAGATCGCAATAGGAGAGTTGTTTGCAAAGCTCAAGTAATTATTGTATGGCCTAAAACTCGAGCAGACAAGTTTGTACAAGATGTTGAATCCTTCATGGTGAGCCAAATTTTACAAGAAGTGATTGTAACCATTGTGTTTATGGTACTCACTATCTTGGTGTTTAGATTGTTGACAATATGCTTATAGCAAGTAGTAGCATGGATAAGATCAGCAGGTTGTCTCATCAGTTGACTTGGACGTTAGAGATGAAGGATCTAGGAGCAGCAAAACAATCTTGAGCATAGAAATACATAGAGACGGGATTGATGGTAAGTTTTGGGTTATCACAAGGCGAGTGCATGGTATGATACTCAGGAAATTTGGTATGAATGATGTGAAACCGGTAAAATATTTTTTGGCTTTCCATTATAAGTTTTCTTTAGGTTTGTGTCCAAGTGATGAAGAAGAAAAGGGTTATATGTCTCATGTATAGTGTGTTGGCAGAAAGATTGATGATTGCGATGAAATGATGAGATGTTTCACATGCATTTTTTGTTGTCAGTGATCACATGAAAAATCCAGGTGGAGCAGTGAAATGGGTGTTTCGGTTTGTGTTGTCAGTGATCACATGAAAAATCCAGGTGGAGCAGTGAAATGGGTGCTTCGGTTCTGAAATCACCGATATCACCTATCTTCAGCTTGCAAGAAGGTGATGAATGGACAATAGCATGGCATCAATTTAATTGTCATCAAGGTGGAGATTGTTGGAATGTGACAACCAATTCACGGTTGTTTTCAACAAGATAGTATTCTTGGGTTTTAATTAAAACTAATTAGCAAGAATAGGGGCAACATTCAATGTATTAAGTTTTATGTAATTGAAGGAGGAGTTGTATAAATGTGAATGCCTTAGAGGCATTGGAGAGCAGGGGCTTCAAGCCCTCTCCTAGGCTGCCCGGTTGCCTAAGGCTAGATGTAATCTCCTGGTTCCTGATAATAGAATGATGCTACCATTGTCCTGTGGATGTTTCCCTCATCCTGAGGCCGCGTAAATAGCTTGTCTCCTATGTGACTATTTTCTATGCATGTTTGTGTTGTAAATTAATTTATGTGGGTTCTAGAATACAACATCCAATAGTTCAACATGGCTCAACCTACTTATCAACATATTGTCATATACAGAAGTGGCATTATTCCCATCATGTTCAGAATGTAATTTACTATTTTGTTTTGCATGCCAACATTATATTCCTCTCCTTCAATTCTAGTAATGTATTTCCAGCATGGCAGTAATTTGCACTAAATGCCAAGTTGCAAGGTTAATGTATAGGTGTGCATCGTACCATGCGTGAGAAAAGGAGTTATATTCACAATCAATGGGCACTCATACTTCAATTTGGTGCTCATTACCAATGTAGGAGGTGTTGGTGATGTGTGTTAGTGTTATTTAGTTGAGCTAATCTGGATTGTTGTAGATTCTCAATGTACATGGCATCTATTCCTTTGGCTACTATATTTTGCAAATAGTCAAACTATCATGTACACATGCATGAGTTGGTTGTTTTATGGAGGTCACTAGCATATTGGTTTTTGTTGGCCAATTTATAGTTGGTTGTTTTATGGAGGTCACTAGCATATTGGTTTTTGTTGGCCAATTTATTTTATTTGGGAGGTTATTGTGCATGTTTTTTCCATAACTTTTCAATGAAATATTTTTTTTGTCTAGGTTGAGGCCTTGAGAAGATTGTCTTTTTGTTCTTTGAGATTTTAGTTTTTTTGGTTTTTCGGGATCCATATTGAGGATTTTTGTTCATGATGGATTTTATGTTTGGGTACCTCCCTTTTGCACCTTGAGTAGTGGATTTTGGGCCACTTGTGCAAATATTCTTAGAGTGTCACCAAACATTTATATGCATGACCAACCTTGTTTCACACGACTTGGAGCTAGCCACATTGGAGTGTTTTTTGCATGGTTGTTCAGCTTTGATTTCATGTTCAACTAACACCTCCATACTTTGCCATCATTTGTGACATTCATTTCCATCGACATCAACTATTGTTTAAGAATGAGCATAGTATCAAGCACTAATTCCTAGTTTTGTCCTCGCAGTTGCAACAGCTAGCAACCCATGCACTCTGACGAGACAGATTGGAATCCATAAGGACATTCATTTGTTAAGTACCTGAATAGATCTACAAAAATAATCACCACAAATATTGAATACACAATATATTCACAGAGCAATATAGAAGAAACCACACTTTATTATTATCAAACCCTTGAGGTAGGGAAACACCATACAATGGATCCTATTATGGAAGGGATCCTCTCCTCTTCACTTGCCTCTTTGAGGGGGCATCCTCCTATTGAGCTACAACTCACAATACAATAATTATCTTCACGTCCCATTACATTGTTTGATCCCCTTTATATAGTGCTACCATCACCTAAGAACATTCTAGAGGAGGAATCTTATAGAAGTAGAACCTTCTAAGAAGTCCTCTTACATTTATTATATATAACTACCCATTTATTATATCTAACTACCATAGTGGGCCTTATTTAA